>CABHPQ010019388.1:0-11296 GCA_902168405.1 Peromyscus aztecus | reverse complement strand
ACACACACACACACACACACACACACACACACACACACGTTTTCTTTCATTTTACATACTAATCCCATTTCTCCTTTCCTCCCCTTCTCCAACCTCCCAACACCACCCCAAAACCCACCCACTATGCTCCCTGGAATTCTTTAATAAAGGTAGAAGTATTAACCACCCCCAAACTCTTTTCTATTTAAGAGAGTTCACTTAATGAGAAGGCGACGTGTATCCAAAGGACAGATGTGACCAAACCGTCCACCCAGCCAACCCCCTGGAAAGGGAAAATCATAGTTGGTTTAGTCCAGGTAGGAGGATGTAAAGGGGGGTTCCCAAGGCAGAGTGGGTATATGCAGAGGGAGGACTAAGGACTGCCTAAGGATTGAAAGTGGGTGTCTGAGAGGGTTTGTTTAGGTGACCTATCACTGAGAAGGGAGAAAGGAAGACCAAAGAGTCCTGAGAGGTAAAGAAGGGACTTTGGGTTGAGGCTGATAAGGGGAAGATTCATTAGTGTGACTGAAAATAGTGGAGGAATCATCTGGTTTGGCTTGATAGATAGGAGGAGCTGTTTTTTCCTTGGCTGGTTATGCCATTTAGAGACTTTCAATCAACAAGGAGTGAATTCACATGGCAAATCCATCCTTTCCAAACTTAGCAAAGATGTCTGTCAGCCACATGGCTGCCTCCATTGCAATGGGAAGACAGCTGCTAAGAAGGCAACAAGTCACGTATTTCCTTTAAGATAACCTCTACATATGTATGGATTTTTAACTACAAATCTTGATGTTACAAGTTTTAAGTTAACTATTTTGCTATAGATTTTTAAAAATCATACCCAATATGCTTACAAACCTTGAGGTACAGGAAGTTTACACAATGCTCTTATAAATCTTGAGATACAATTTATACCTTAGCAAAAGTTTTAGAGAGCTATACCAAAACCAAAGTATGAGATGAGTAGCAATAGTTCCTATTGGGTGTAGTCTGTCCCTTTATTCTGTTTTTCTCTCCTTTCTCTGTCACATAGTCAGGTGGCTAAGGAAAAACTCTGGATTTCATCACAGCAGCCCTATTCAAGGCTTGTTTGTCTCATGGTCTCTCTCAGAAGCTTGTCTCTCTTGAGAGAGTGACCATTTCAGTTTCTTGAAGACCCATTTGAAATGGCCAGGGCTTTTATAATAGTAACAAATCACTTTGTGTTTTTCAAGTCACAAGGAATTAGTAGGTTTCTTTCCCTGGGACTTTAACTGTTTTAACTGTAAACTTATAATTTGGTTAGTTGTATCTTTCCTTTTTTGTAATAATTCCTGAAAGTTGATCTGCATAAGTAACAAAGGCACCAGTATTAACAGAGGCTGATGTTTTATTATACTGTTTGACCAAACAAGCCAAATCTTCTAAGTTCTCCAGGGAATTCCCAACTGCTTCTTAATGGTTTATAAACCTGAAATTGTCAGATACAGTTTTTCGTGGCCTGCCTTTCACTGCTATAGTTTGTTTAGCTCAGCCAGTAATTTGTGGAAATGCTTGTAGTACCACAGGACAAATATAGTTTCCTGATACACAGGGGGTATATTTATCATCAGTATTTATTTTTTTGATATACCCAAGAAGAACTCTACATTATGCCCATCTTTAGGATTGAAAGTCTCCTTTGATTTATTATATTCACTAGACTGACTGACACTGAGTCATTATTGCAAACTCACCAACCACGACTTTTGAAAAAGTGCCCATCTGTAGCCACACTTTTGGTCAGGGAAGCTTTTTTTACTGTGTTCCTATTGGCTGCTGAAGGTAAGTGTGCACCAAAACTTTCAGCATTCTGCTTGGTGCCAAATCAGTAGGTTCTTCCCCACAGCTGCCAAAAAAATCCCCTTGCTCTTAAATAGGACACATCCCAATCCACAGTTTTCCTAACTCCTTTCTTGAAGCTGAAAGGGAAGGGGTAATTAGACACCTCAGACTCTGACAGTCTTTCTCTTAAATATGAATTTCACAAAACTCTCTCTGTCTGATGGCCATATTAGGATTTTAAAATCACTTTTACACCAACACTTATTTTCAGAAAAATACTCCTCCTTCTTTCTCTTCTAAGTCACTTTTTTTCTGTAGAAAAGTCCCCAAGGAGTTTGAAGACACAAACAATATGGGAACCATAACCACATCAGAGGAAGATGCTTAGCATAAGAAACAACTGGAAAAATAAGATCAGTTCTGATCTCTTAAGAAAGTAAAATATCTTTCATCGGATGATGACACAGACAAAAAAAACAAACACTTTTCCTGGAAAGTTGAAATTAACTTTTGAAGAACTAGAGATATATAGAAAGAAAACAAAAAGCAAAAGTATACAAAGGACCCTAAACCCTTAGAGCTCAAAAATGCCATTGCTCCCTCCAAGACCAAAGACCACCAAACAGAAACCCCAATATCATGCATAAGAAGCCCTCTTTAGAGTTGTTGGCCAGGGATGTCCAAGAGACTCCCAAAACACACAGCCTGTTGCTGTTGCCCTTGGTTACTCCAGGAGGTGGAAGGTAAGTCCCTATTGCTGAAGACACCATGCACTTTAGACAAGAGGCTTAGAGAACCCTGAGTCAGGTCTGACTGAAATGCCTCCTCCAGGAGAACTAGCTTTCAGGTACCAGAAGGCGCCATGCAAGCTTCCAAAAGGAGACAACTAACAGTCCTACCCAGCTAGCATGCCTATGAACCACGTCAGTAACTACCATGGTATGATTACACTATGTGAACAGTACTGACACAAGTACTCTGATGTGGGGACATACAGAAGGTTCTCTAACTGTACTTAAGATCCACTGATCAAAAGGAAGATTATGCCTGGCACTGGAAACCTGCCAAACCCCCAGGGCTAGTGGATATTTCAGGAGAACACCTACAACCACCACTTTACTAAAGTAGCATAATCTCTAGTTATACTTTTATTTGTCCTTATAGCCACAGATAAGTGTAGTCCTCACCCTCATCTAAGAAACTTCTTTTTGGAACAAATGGAGACCATTACAGAAAACCACATTCAGTTTCCATCTATGGAAACCATAACCACATCAGAGGAACCATAACCACATCAGAGGAAGATGCTTAACGTAAGAAACAACTGGAAAAATAAGAATTTTGAGAATCTAGAGAAAGAACAAGAAGAAAATGAAAAAAAAATAATCAAATAAAAGAATAAGATAAGGTGTATCAGTTCTGATCTCTCAAGAAAATAAAATGTCTTTCATTGAATGACGACACAGACAAAAAAAGAATCACTTTTCCTGTTTCCATCTACAAAACTACTCTGGCACCTCAGGCTCAGAGTATATCTCCAAAGAGTCGGGCAGAAAGACTGTAAAAGCCAGAGAGCAGGGAACTTGCTGTGAGATCATGTCCCCTAGTGATGTATGAAGTTACACCCATAAAGTCTCACTAACATGACTGCCTAAACATGAGCTGAAGACAACAACAGACATGCTAAAGCAGTTCAGAACAAGAGCACAAGGCCTTAACCAACTGCACAAGGAACTGCAGGAAACTAAGTAGTGCTTGATATGGGAGAATGTCTTCTCTGGGGAAGAACATACCAACTAGTCACTCAGTACCAAATGATCATCCCTGAAAACACACATATGAGTAAAATTATAGACAGAATGGATGTGTTGTAATTAGAACATATGTGTAAATACATATACATAGATGCATGCAAAAAAAGGACCATGAATTTAAGAGAGTAAGGAGTGGTATATCGGAGAGTTTGAAGGGAGAAAGGGGAATGGAGAAATAATGCAATTATACTATAATCTCAAAAAATCAAAGGAAAAATGAAAAAGAAAAAAATTCTAGCTTTAAAAATAAGTTTATAAGTAGTTACATAACATGTTTTTTTACTGAGCTGTTTTACATTTTAATTTCCTGGAGAACAATTTTAATTTACAATGTGAAATCATAATAGTTACTAGAATATATACACATAATAGTATAATATAAAAATAATAGAAATACATAATAGTATTAAAAAATTCCACACGTATTTTGTTTTGCAAAATGTCTTGTGAAAGGATTAAAGAGAACATACCTAGGGAAATTACTTTCAAAAGGAATGATAATGTGGTCCTTCAAAAACATACTCAAGCTCAAGAAAGAAAACAAAACAGAAATACTAACAAAAGCTTCATATTATGTTATCAGAGAAATGGTGATAAAAAAAAGTGAGTCTTCAGTGTTAGTTCTGCCTTTCCTATTCTCTCCAGTATCCTGCCTACATACTCCAACCAATTAACTCTTCCTGTCCTATCATTTCCTTTTCCTCTTCATATGATCTGTGTGCTATTGCAGGTCCCTTAAAATTTCTCCATTCCTGTCCTAGGTCCCTTTGAAGTTTCCTCACTTTTACAGGTACACCAATTAAAATACAAAAATCTAAAGATTCAAAGCTAAGATCCACATATGAGACAGAAGATGTAGCATGTGTCTTTCTGGGATGTATCCTATCAAAAATTACTGTGAAAATATGTAGGCCGGCACATTCCTTTAATCCCAGCACTTTGGAGGAAGAAGCAGGTAGAAGTCTGTGACATGGAGACCAGCGTGGTGTACATAGCAAATTCCAGGACAACCAAGGCCGCATACTATTTCAAAGAAACAAAAACAAGCAAACAAAAAGTAACTTCAAGAACATGTTTATGAAATGCCTCAACAATTAGCTCTCAACAAATTTCAAATACTACTTCTAAGTTCATTATGTCATCAATATATTCACCTGTGTGAAAAAGTGAGAAACTGTTAGTCTCCTGGGATGCAGAATTAAGAGACTGGAGACTATGAGATGATTCTGTAGGTAAGAAGGAACATTCTGCCAAGCCTGATGACCTGTTTTTGATCCCTGGGATCCTTGTTGTAGAAACAGGGATTTTATCTTACAAGTTGTCCTCTGACTTCTGCACATATGCTCTACCTGGCGCGTGCGCACACACACACACACACACACACACACACACACACACACAAATATACTTTTCAAAAAATGATGCAATTCCCTCTCCCCCATAAGTGTTTAAGTGTTGACTTACTGTTTGGTATCAAACACAATAGATATTTATTAACAGGAAAAATAGTCTCATTTTATTTCTATATGTTATTCTCAAGTACACATTTACAATGTCACTTCTCTTAAGCATTTTGTGGTATTTCATAATGTGAACAAAGGAAAGATGGAATACTTCACAGGCAATTCCAATGAAATAACTTACTTCCTTTAGATCTTTGTACCTTTTATAATGTTTTAGTTGGAACAAGTTTTCTAGTTTTGCTAATCATAAAAAAGGAAACAATAAACACAATTTATTTTCACGTAAATTATTACATTTAATTTACCAAAATTTACCACCTTTCAAAAGTTTGACTACTGTACTTAGAAATAAACAATAAAATGTAACTGCAGACTGTGAAAAACACAGTTTACAAAGTTTTATTTAAGTTTATTTAATTCCTTATTTTCATTTAAAATTTTTCTTATTAACATATACTTTATATTTCTTCGGGAAAAAGGAAAATTCAAGATCATGAGTCTTATACATAAAGAAAAGAATTTTACAGAACAGTATACTGAATAGCAAATAAACTCAGGTGTTAGAAGTTATAGGAGTTTCCAAAGTTCTGTCTGAGTTTGGCATAAACTGAATGCTATGTACTGAGTGTATATTTAGTACTCAACTTAAATCTAGCCTATTTCAGAAGATGTCAAGAATTGAGTATTTGAGAATATTATGAGATATACAAGTCCTTATCTAGACTAACCAAATGGCAGAGAGAGAGAAAGCATCCAAATTAGCAAAATCAGAAATAAAAAGGGAGATATAACTACAGACAATGAGGAAATCCAGAAAATCATCAAGTCATACTTCAAACACCTGTACTCCACAAAATTGGAATCTAAAAGAAATGGATAATTTTCTGGATTGGTACCACATACCAAATTTAAATCAAGATCAGATAAACTATTTAAATAGACCAATAACCCCTAAGGAAATAGAAACAGACATTAAAAGTCTCACAACCAACCAATCAACCAACCAACCAACCAAACAAACAAACAAACCAAGGACCAGATGGTTTCATGAACAATTCTACCAGATTTTCAAAGAAGAGCTAATACTCTTCAAAAAGTTCCACACAATAGAAACAGAAGGAACACTGCCAATCTCTTTTGATGAGGATATAGTTATCCTGATACCCAAACCACAAAAAAATGCAACAAAGAAAGAGAATTACAGACCAATCTCCCTCATGAACAGTAATGCAAAAATACCCAATAAAATATTGGCAAACTGGCTCCAAGAACACATAAAAAATTATCCACCATGATCTAGGCTTCACCCCAGAGATGCAAGGTTGGTTCAACAATAGAAAATCTGTCAATGTAATACACCATATAAACAAACTGAAAGAAAAAAAAACCACATGATTGCTTCATTAAATGCTAAAAAAGAACCAATTAGAGTTCTATACATACAAATGTAACTTCTGAATGTAAGTATCACAGAAATAGAAATAAAATCTGGCAGTAGATGTAGACTGGTGTAGCTTAAGAGTCAAAGGAGCTGTTTATCATGTAGGGACTGTTTTTTCTTCAAATTTCCTACATTGTTTCAGATACTCACTACCAGTAGTTTATTGAAGGAACAAAACAAATGTTTTCTTTAAAATTCTTAATAATCAAATCCAATGAGCTGTATTCATTTTATAATAAGTCTGACAAGCATGAATAACTGTATAAAATGTCAATTCTTAATAAAAAGTAAAAGTATCCAATTAACATACATGCTATCTTAAAAAAAATCTCACTAAGAAAATAACAAAATAAAAAAGATGGCTGAATTGGCCACCTCTATGTTCTTATAGGACCTAGTGTGTAAAATGACATGGTAACAGTCTCTGAGTTTTTACTTTCATTCAAGACAGTATTCACACAAAAATAAGGAGCTGAACATGGATCTGCTTTCCATTAACTTTTCAGTAAAATGTGAAATTGTATTAAAATATTCTGTCTGTAAAAACACTTTAGCTTCTGCTTTTTGATTATCAAACTTAAGGATAATACCATTACTTCTATTAAGGTCCTTACTTTTCCTCTAATTATCCACCTGAATTTTATTTCTTCTCAATACCAAGTATACAAGTAATCTCATATATTCCAGGATTTTTCAAGTTCTCACAAATTGTGATAGATTTAATGGTCATTGGTAGGAAGGAACAGATACACCTAAAATACAAACTTAATTTTAGTATCAATTTGCAAAATAATGCCACAAGTTAAGATGTACTTCTATAAGTCTGCAAGATTCAATCTACTGTAGTTCTTATTTATAGAACAAAACTGTAAGACAAACCACAAAACAATAAAACTCAAGAAAAAGCAAAAAATTTCATGAAGGTTTTCTAAAATTTTGCTTTATAGGAAAAAAAAGTAAGTACTACAATCAAGAGCCAAATGACCTCTAAACAAAAATGAAAAGTAAGCCCAAATGAAGTCAATGAGCAGTGGTAGAGACTCAACTAGAAGTTGCACTGTCAAAAATTTGAAAATATTAAGATAAGGAAATAATGTCCATATTTTGATAGTAAGGCATGTCAGAAGGATCTCTCACTTATGCTGGCAATATCTTGAATGTATACTTTGTATCAAAGTTACTTTTCAAGTTACCAATATTAATTTTTTTCTTATGAAAGTCCCATCAAGATGAGTATGGTAGTAAGACTTCTAAGACAAAAAAAATTCAGCATAGAATCAGGGATTACATTGCTAAAGGAAATTTGTTTCTCTCAGTAGATAAAGTTTACAGGATATAGGATACCCTACTGAATAAAATGTAAAGTCAAATAGAAGCAATATTGTATTTGCATTTGCTTAACAAATTCACAATATTGGAGGTGAACAAGGATGACTGCTTTCAAAATGAATTTCCTGCTTCAAAGTCAACATCTCTAAAGGTTACGATGTATTCTTAGGGCAGGTTGACTTCTTTATGATGTTGCATTATATGCTGATTCTTTTCCGAGGGTCTCCGGAATCCTTTCTTGCAGTACTCACAGCCGTGAGGATAATCTTTGGTATGGATGGAGATAACATGCCGCTTAAAGCCTGAGGCATCTGTAGTGCTATATTCACAGTATTCACACTGATACACTTTCAGGCCACTATGAGTATTCAAATGATTTTGAAGCTCACACTATTGCTGAAATCCCCTTTTACATCTCTTGCACTTAAAGGGAACATTCACTGTGTGAACTGAGAGAATATGGTGACTTAGCACAAATGGATCTGGACTCTTAAAGTCACAGTGTCTACACTGGTGCATTATTTTACCTTTGTGGGTAGCTTCAGGCTTCTTGAGTTCTGAAGGCCCATGAAATCCTTTGCTGCACTTATGAGGATAGACCGTGTGAACTGAAATTATGTGTCACTTCAAATTACTTGAATTTGAACTCTTATGGTTACAATGCAAATACTGGTGTCTTTTGCTTTCTTGGTGCATAATAGCGTGTTCCTGCACCTCTTTGGTGTCTGAGAAAGTCAGAACACAGATGCCACACTTCAATGGTATCTCTTTATTATGCTTAGTTTTTAATATGTGATTTCAAGTACAAGTCTGAAGACTTGTACTCACAATACTGGCATTCATAGGGCTTCTCTCCAGTATGAACTCGTATGTGCTTTTTGAGGTCTGATGGGTGACGGAAACCTTTACCACATTCTACACAAATGTGAGGAAATTTCTTGCTGTGGACTGCCAAAAGGTGGTGATTTAATAGTGCCTGTTCATCTGTTTCATAGTCACAGAACTTACAGTTGTAGGTTTTTCTGGCTTCTTTTTCTCCATGCATTGTTTTGTGGGTACACAAAGCCCCAGCCTGAGAGACATGGTTCCCACATTCATCGCATTCTGTATCTTTTCCTGGTTTACTGGTCAGCTTGTGGCTCTCCAGGTGATTATGTAAACATTTCTTCTTGCTGCTACTGTAACCACAGTCATCACAGTGTTATTTTTTATTGGCAAGGTGTTCAGGATGGTTTTTCATGTTTCTTTTCAAGAAACTTTTTGACTTAAATTTCTTTCCACAAAACAAGCAAGGGTCATCACCAAAAAATTACTTCTAAAAAAGGGAAAGAGATAAAGATAAATAATCAAACTTCACTACTTTTTGGTTTCTTCATTAAGTCTAAAGTATGTTTCCTGGACTTTATCCATTTTTAACATTCTTGTCACCACTTTCAACATACACATTGCAATCATAAGAAAGAACTGGATCTAGTTTTTTAAAACAGGAAGCATCAGTAAACTCTTATCAAGCTACAGATGTGTAGAAAATAATTTGTAAGTAAAGTTAAACATATAATTAAGTTTATTATAATCCAAACTTTCAATAATCTATGACATTCTTCAATACATCCACAAAAATTTAACATACAAAGCTGTATTCTCCCTACATACACTGCCCAAAACCAATTCAGGAAAAGAGTATGTTCTGCTAACAATTCAAAGTGCTCCTCCATTTCTCTGAGGGAAGTCTGTTTAAATGCTCTGGTGGTAGTAAGTGCCTGAAACTCAGGGATTGAGGGGAGAGAGGCAGGAGGATCACAAATTCATTGCCATCTTGAGCTGAAAAGGGAAACTTTGTCTTCAAACAAAATGCAGAAATAAAAAAATAAAGAAACCTTGATTGTTTTATCTTCAAATGAAGTAACTAAAAGCCAAGTAAAGAGGTTCATGCCAATAGTCATAAGACACTTTGAGGAAGTTGAATTGCCACTAGTTTGAGGCCAGAATTGGTTAAAGTGTGAGACCCTACCACAGATATCTTTTCTGTTCAAACAAAATAACCAGAGAGTTAAGTTCCTTTTTCTTAAAGTCTGATCTACAGCCTGTCTGGTTTGTTACCTCAGTAAGCCATTCACGACTACCAATGAATGGAAACTTTCATTTTCAAATTCAATGCACAAAAAAGCCACCTGGGATCAAGCAGTCAAAAACCAATCACTACACTTTTGTCAATATACAACACTATTTCTTCATATAATCTGTAGAACACTCTACACCATGGAATTTTTTCTCCTTCCTACTAGCTGGATAGCGCCTGGATTCGGGTCTCCTTTTTTTCTTTGGTTTTTGTTTAGGCAGTCTTCCAAGGTCACCAGACTCATCTAGGTGCAAGACAGCAATTGCAGTGACATTCTGGTTTTCAGTTTCATCAAAATTGTTATCTAACAAATGTGCATCAAAAACATGATGTAGAAATTACACAAATTAAAAATTATTCTTTATTAACTACAACAATGAAAGTAAAACCTGATACTCAATAATGGCAGAAACTCCCTTTTTTATGAAATGGACTTGAGCACATTTGAAAATCACAGGAAAAATACCTAACATATACATCTTTCAGTTTTCCAAGACTGTAAAGACAAAACCCAACATAAAAGAAAACAAACTCCAATTAGAAATTGTGTATTTTTAATTAAGGAAAAAATTAAAGGAAAATTTGAACTATATATTCTGAGTTCTCCATTATTTTTTAAGTCATTTACTGGGTTACTTCATATTTGTGAAATCTGAAGACCTCAGAAACCATTCCTCCATAAATGGATAACAGGCTGGAGAGATAACTTAGTTGTTAAAATGCTTGCATGAACATTTGCATTTGAAACCTACACATCATATTAAAACAAAACAAAATAAAACAAAACTAAGAAAGACTGAATACAGAGGTGCATATTTGTAATCTCATCACTTAGAAGCAAAGACAGGTAGATTCCTGACCAGCAAGCCAGCCTAGCTTCAGAACAAAGAAGAGACTGTTTTAAAAAACAAGGTACTAATTATGTCTCCTGAGAAGCAGTGTGTAAGGTTGTCCTTTGGTCTCTGTTGTGTAGCAATATCTATCTTGGAGAGAAGCTTGTTAAGACACAGGATGCTTTAAAAGGAAGTGAAACTTTACATCCTTAAGGGAAGGTCCTTAAGCTCAGCAAGTATACAATTCAAAAGCTTCAGGAAGTCCCTGAAACTGAGTAGTCACTCACATTGTTTCCCTTTATCCCCAAACATATTTAGGCAGTAAGAGAAGTAGAGAGAGCAGCAGTTCAGCTGAGAGCCATTCGGATATGAGGACACAGAGGCTTCCAGTCTGAGGAAGCAAGACCAGCTGAGGATCCGGCGAGAAATTCCATGCTATACAATTTGCTCATTTTTATATACATGAAGATTAGGAATATTGAAGTAAAATTTATCATTCAAGTTTATGCAAT
>CABHPQ010019387.1:0-16472 GCA_902168405.1 Peromyscus aztecus | reverse complement strand
ACCTTCAGCACTGGGTGCTGACCTCTGACCTGTGCAGACATCCTGAGCATGAGAGGATACCATCTGGCCAGAGTAGTGTGGCTAGGCACCACTGGGCTTTCTCAGGTGATGCTCAGATATAGCCATTTTTCCTATAGATGTTTTCTTCCTGTCACACTGACGAGTCATGGCAAAAGGTGGAATTTCGTGCCTACACCCACAAGAATTTAGAAAGGTGAACTTAGTGATATCAAGTTCCAGGACCGACATCAAAATTGGCACCAAATGCTCTAGGGAACATGCCTCACATGTTCTAGGTGCCCTCTTATTGGAGTCCGAGGTCTGATCCCCAGTGACAGGCCTCTCTTGGTGGTGTTCCTCTTGGGAGGTCTGATCCAACCCAGAAGTAACTACATGGTCTTCATCATGGGTCTGTTCACCACTGAAGGACCTTACATGGCCCCCTTCAGAAGATGCCGGCTGCCTTTCAGAGAGAACATCTTGATTTTTATGAGACTTCCTCCTCAGACTTTCACACAAGGTTGCACTATAGGTCACAAAAGTCTCCCTACCACTCAGGATCTCCACTGGGCCGAATACTGTTTGGACTGTCTCCTTGCTGCCAGAGACTGCTCTCCCCTGGGAACCTGAGAGGGAGGTCTCCTGGGTGTTGAGCTTCATCAGCTGAGAGACTGCAGGGGATTTAGTCTGATCAGCAGGCACACCTTGCTGATTCATAGCAACTGTCTCACTGGGCTCTCCCAATTGGAAAGGTGTGTCTTTTCTGAGATTTGCCCTTGAGTTCTTGGGCAAAGATTTAGATTTAGATTTGGATTTAGACTTAGATTTAGACTCAGATGCCATGACTGTTTCTTTACTGGTAGGTTCCACTTGGCTCTTTGGTGTGCTGCAAGATTCAGGGTTCATCACTGTTTCATCACAGGTAGGCTGCACTTGTCTCTGAGCTGATGCAAGCTGACTGGTCTCCACAGGGGCAGACTGAGGAGTGCAGGGCCCAGGCTGAGAATCACCTGGAGTTTCTCTCTGGTCTTTCAGTGGTTCAGGGATGACCTTCTGGGGCTCCTCAGGTTCCTCAACTGTTCTAGAATCAGAAAACATGGTGCAGAACTAGGTATTCAGTTTTGAGAGCTTAAGTTCATAAAAGTAGTCCAATATGAAGACAGACAGAGGCTAGGAGGTAGACCCAAGCAGCTCTAGAATGTGAGCTGGAGGCCAGGGCTTCAGACCTGCACAGGCTGTGGTGAAGGTGACCTGGGAGAAACATACCCAGCTCTAGTGTTTGGAGTCTTCTTATACACAGCTCAGTAGGAAGTGGGCAGGGCTTCAAGCTCCATGCCTTGCTTGTATAATCTTATTATAAGTTGACCAGGAGTTAACATTTGCTTTACAAATGGGGAACGCATGTCATAAGATACTATTGCCTCTTTAAACCTTCGTAAATCTAACATTTCAATGGGAATCCAAATATTTTGTGCATTCTCTTGACCAGGTAGCTGCTGTGCACCAGGTAGCTGCTGTGTACCAGATAAATTAAGGGTGACTGTGTGAAAACAGGCTTTCTTTCTGTAACCTTATAATCCAATCCTGAAATAATTTCATAGTTAAACTGTTCTGTCTGAATCTGAATTTCTCTATAATTCATTTTAACAGTTTTTTCTAAAGCTTTTATCCTGGCATGTAAATTGACTTCTTTTTAAATAGTAAAATAAGGATAAGGAAAGTAATAATGTGCATAATTGATGTAATGTACATCCTATCAACATTAATCTTCTCACATAGTTGTTCCATTTTTAGACTGCCTAAAATTTTATCAAACAAAGTCCAATTTTCTTCTAATGTACTTATAATACCCATTTTTTAATGTGGAAAAATAATTTTTCTCTTTTAAGTAGTTTTTCCTTTTAAAATATCTGATATCTTAATTGACTTACCAAGTCTGCGTAGAACAGTAGAAATCTGAGGGAATTTCAAAACAGCTACCTGGCATCCGTGATGGGAATCCAAAGAAAGAGAGAGAAAGAGAAAGAAAAAAATAAGAAAGAAAGAAAAAGGCATAGCCACATGTTCTGACTAAAAACTGAAATCCAGGCACGACCTCCTGCTTGAGCTGAGTCGAGCCTGGGCTCAGGCTTCCTTATGCTCCGACCATGTAGGTTGGTGTTTCAGCCACAAGCAGCTCTAGCTGCAGTTGTGTGTAGCTGCTGCAACTACAGTTGAGTGCAGCCAGACCGGTAGCTCCGGCAGGCCTGAATTGTTCATAACACTGACTTTTTTGTTTTGTTTTGTTTTGTTTTTTAAGCCTGAGCCACTTAAGTTGGCAATCTGGCTGCAAGTAGCTCCAGTTGCAGGTAACTGCTTGTAGCTATGGTTGGTCAGGCCTAGGGCCTAGGCCAAACTGGCTTAAGGCGGGTAGCCGAGCTGCCAAGGTGGGGAGCCAGCAGGCCTCTGAGCCAAGCCGAGCAGTTTTTAATGAATTCTTGCCACGTTGGGTGCCAAATGTAGATGTAATGGTCTTATTAAATAAGAAACACAGAGACAAATGCAGAGTTAAAAGCCCAAGAGGTCAGAGCAGTAGCTAAGAGCTGAGACTAAAACTGCCTTCTTATCACCTGCTGCTGCTGCCGTCCTCCTGAGAAAGAGACCTACTTCCTGTGTTTCTGTCTTTTTATTGACTTTCTGTTCTGCCTTCTCATTGGTTGTAAACCCAACTATATGACCTCGTCACTGCCTGTCTATACAGACCTCCAGGTCTCTATGGTTTGTATTGAGATTAAAGGCGTGTATCTCCAAACTGGCTATGTCCTTGAACACACAGATTCTGCCTGCCATGTGATTGGATTAAGGGTGTGTGGAACCACTGCCAGACTCCTGCTATGGCTTACTATTGGCTGTGACCCCCAGGCAACTTTATTTATTAACATACAAATAAAATCACATTTCAGCACAAATAAAATATCACCATATATAAGTATGAAAAATCATCGTGAATTCCGTTATTTTGTAGGTGAACATAAAATAAATGTATGCTAGACAGAAAGGAATCATGAATGGAAAACTTTGTTGAAACTCCCCCTTCCCCAATACCATACCTAATGTAGGACTGCCCTTATCATTTTTCCTTTGTTATAAGAGAGGACTGCAGAATGGGTAAATTGTAAACAATACAGTATTGTTTTTCTGGGGTTCTAGAAAACAGATAGTCCAAGATTGAACTGTACCACTAGTGAAGACCTTCTCGTTGCTTCATTACATGGTAATAGCCAGAGCATAAGCAGAAAACAAGATAAAGGTAGGGAGTGAAAGGAACTAGAGCTTGGATTTATTATTTGTTTATTTTTCTATTTATCTATCTATCTATCTATCTATCTATCTATCTATCTATCTATCTACTGCTGGCTGTTCTGGAACTTACCACTGGGCTGGCCTAAAACTCATAGAGATATGTCTCTCTCTATCTCCTCCAGAGTACTGGGATTAAAGGTGTGTCCCAAAATGTTAGGCAATTTAAAGGTAATCTTTTAACATGGACCCATTCCTACAGTAAGTAAGTCATTCCCACCATGAGGATAGTCATCTTTCCCTGAGAGCAGACTGTGTGGGGGACCTGCCCCCACTTTTTTCCCCAGGGTATTCTTGAGCAGGGAGAAGTGGAAATGTTTAGACAGAAATATAGAGGGAGAGAGACAGATAGAAACACAGGACAGCCTCGGGTGGGCCTGGATCCTGTCCACTGGCCCCTTCTGTCTCTTCTATAAGGGCTTTAAAGGAATGACAAGAGGTGGAGCAAAAGACATCCCCCCAGCACAGCCAAGTAGACCCTTCCAAACATCTGGTGACCATGTACATGGTCAATCCTTCCCCTTATGCAGCCCTACTGTGTAAAGCAAGCTCAGATCTCACTAGGAAACTTCTGTGGACCTCAACAGCAAACTTTCTGACCTAGTCAACTATTGGTACCTCACTATCAACACTGGCATCTGGTAATTAAAATTCAACAAGTATTTGGGATAGAACATTTGAACAATAGGAAAGACAAACACTTTCCTTTTTATTGAATCCAAAGCAAAACACACCTTTTGCTTTTCATTGTTTTGAGACAGCGCCATGCTATTTATCTCAGACTAGCTATGGCACATAATTGCTCATGTTTCACAGGTGTTGGAATCAAAGTTTTGGGCCACTAAATGGAGCTTCAAACTTAATATTTTAGTTTAAAAGATTAAGTTAAATAATGTAGTAAACCTCATCAGTTCCTGGGTGAACCTACAAGCGTTCAGGGGATGAGCTCGGAGACAGATGCATTAATGGGGAAATGTTCTAAGTCCATGAATGTCAAGATCTAAGATTGTTTTCCCAAAACACACATAAAAGTCAAAGGAATACTTCAAGTGTCTGTGTCGTCTCAGTAGACATACAGGGAAAGGGAAGGTAGAGACAGGAGAATCCCCAGAAGCTCCTAGGCCAGGGGTTCTGGAATATGCAGATGAAATACAATAAAGATACCCTGTCTCAGACAAGTGGAATGCAAGGACTTTCATTTGAGGTTGTCTATACACACACACACACACACACACACACACACAGAGAGAGAGAGAGAGAGAGAGAGAGAGAGAGAGAGAGAGAGAGGAACACGAGAGAGAGAGAGAGAGAGAGAGAGAGAGAGAGAGAGAGAGAGAGAATGGGGGAGGAAGGGAGGAAGAGGAGGAATTACCCTTACTCTCACAAGCATCACAAACAAGGAGCCCCAAGTATAGGAACACTCCAGCCAGAATTTTGGAAACATTTACAGCAGAAAAGAACTGGAGCAAGGAATCAGAGATCCCCTCCAAAGGCAGAAAGTACTTTTGCCTTATTTCTGCATCCTCACAAAGTACAGAGACAGAACTCTCTACTGTCATTTTCACAAAGTCCCCAGTTCAGTCCATCAGAGATATTTTTGTGAATCCAAATTACATCTATCACCACCAAGGAGAGTCACAGGGGGCTTCTATGGAATCTTCGATGAAACACTAATGAAGTCTAGACCTAACCATGGGTTTTGCAAGGCCAACACAGAAAGTTATATGTCCAAGGTTGTGGTATTTTGAATGTAATTGGCCCCCCAAATCCCAAAGGGAGTGGTACTATTAGGAGTAGATGTTTCCTTGATTGAGGAAGTATGTCACTGTAGGTGTGGGGGCTTTGAGTTTTACTCTGCTCAGGATATCATCCAGTGTCTCAGACCATTTCCTGTTGCTTACAAGATGTAGGACCCTGAGCTACTTTGAAAGCACCATGTCTATACCTTGCCATGCTCCCCACCATGATGATAATAGACTGAACCTCTGAACTGTAAGCAAGCCCCCATTAAATGTTTTCCTTTATTAGAGTTGCCATGGTCCTGTTGTCTCTTTACAGCAATAGAAAGCTAACTAATACACTGGACTACATTGGACCTGGGACCTGGGACTTGTTTATAGCATCTATGAGCTTCAGATATGAGCTATTCTAATATTCCATAAATTCTTCTGCTTTTGCCGGCATTCAGGTCTGACCTTGTGCTTGGCATGTGTTAATGCTTCAAGTTGTAATTCCATTCCTGTTGGACCATCTTCCTTGGGTCTCTGTTACATAATTACTTCACCATCTATTCATGTTGATACAAAATCCTAAACTAATCTCTGTTGGTGTGTTTTAATTTTTCTAGACCCATGACCCCATGCATTCAAAGGTCTTTATTGTTGAGGCATATTCCAAGACAAGAAACACATTCTTTAGTTTTGGTTTTGGTAAGTAATGTTCATAACATTTTTCCTATGATAACTCAATTGTCCTCCCTAACTTGTTCGTGCATGTGTCCCTGAATTCTGTACTAGGGACACAAGTTAGTGTTAGCATCAGAAGTGTATCAAAAGTCAAGTAAAGTAGTTGAAAATTATAACCCCAGTATTCTGGAGACTGAAGCAGAAAGATCACAATTCCAATGTAACCTGGGCTACAAAGTGAGTTCCAAAATAACCTAGGCTATACATTGGAGCCTGACTCAATGAGAAAAAATGGGGGGAGAATATTCAAGGGGCCCAGAAGCAGCTATGATCCTGACTACTTTGAAATTCACAAAAGAGGATTGCAAATATTTTTTGCCAGCCTCAGCTACTTAGTGTAAAAATAACATTAAAGACCTCAACATAAATCCAGTTATACTGAACCTCATAGAAGAGAAAGTGGGAAGCAGCCTTGAATGCATTGGCACAGAAGACGACTTCCTAATTATATCACCAGTAGTATTGACACTGAGAAAAACAACTAAAAATTATAGGACCTCTTGAAACTGCGAAGCTTCTGTAAGGTGAAAGACACAGTCAATAAGATAAAATGGCAGCCTACAGAATGGGAAAACCCCACATCTGACCCAGAGTTGATCTCCAAAATATATAAAGAACTCAAGAACCTAGAAATCAAAATATCAAATAATCCAATTAAAAAGTGAGGGACAGATCTAAACAGAATTCTCAACAGAAGAATCTCAAATGCCTGAAAGACATTAAAGGAAGTGTTCACCATCCTTAGCCATCAGGGAAATGCAAATCAAAATGACTCTGAGATATCATCTTATGCCAATGAGAATGGCTAATATCAAAAACACTGATGACAGCTTATGTTGGAGAGGATGTGGAGAAAGGTGAATACTCCTCCACTGCTAATGGGAATGTAATCTTGTAAAGCCACTCTGGAATGGCACTATCTCAAAAAATTGGGGATCAATCTACCTCAAGACCCAGCAATACCATTCTTGGGCATATACAAACAGATCCATACTTATTATCCTGCACAGAACTCAAGCCCAAGTGGATCAAAGACTTCAACATAAAACCAAATACATTGTTTTTGTGTACTTGTTATGTTTGAGGGTCCTCTGGCAGTGGGATCAAGATCTATCCCTGGTGCATAAGCTGGCTTTCAGGAGCCCATTACCTATGGTGGGATGCCTTGCTCAGCCTTGATGCAGGGGGTAGGGGCCTGGTCCTGCCTCAACCAAATGTACCAGGCTTTGCTGACTCCCCATGGGGGCCCTTACCCTTTTGGAGGAGGGGATGGGAGGTAGATCAGGGAGGAAGGATGGGGAGGAGCCTGAGGAGGGATTCAAGGGCCATCTGTGGTTGGTATGTAAAATGAATAAAAAAGTTTTTTAATTAAAAAAACATAAATTGAACATGATAGAAGAGAAAGTGGGCAATAACCTTGAATTCATTAGCACATGAGATGATTTTCTGAGCAGAAACAATTAATAAATGGGACCTCATGAAACTGAAAATCTCCTCTAAGGCAAAGCATACCATAAACTGGACAAAGTAGCGGCCTGCAGAATGGGAAAGATTTTATCAACTCCATATTCAGTAGAGGACTAATATCCAAAATATATGAATGACTCAGGAAACTAAACATTTTTTCTCATTGAGTCAGGCTCCAACGTATAGCCTAGGTTATTTTGAAACTCACTTTGTAGCCCAGGTTACATTGGAATTGCAGCTTTAGGAAATGTTGAATTGGAGAGTTACTCAAAGAAAAGAAGCAGGTGGAGTGTGGTTTTCAATTTTCTTTACTAATGACTTAGGCATCATCTACAATGTTAGTTCAGAAGTATCCATCTGATTGTTTGTGAAACATTGTCTAAACCTCATACTGCCATAACCTATTATTCTGTCTTTCATTCACCTCACAGCATTAAATTGACTGTCAGAAATTTTTAATCATCTGCAACTACAGTTGTAAAACAATGAAACACTCATTGCATACATGATGTGAGCAAATCTCCAGTTGCAAAATGTGTTGGAAGGGCAGATAAGGCCTACCTAATATGCCAATTCTTCTTTGAAGTATAAAGGTGTGCATAAACACCAACCATAGAGTTTAAGACCAAGGATAATGCTTGTGAGAGATTGTAGAATTTGAAGTGCTTTTCTGAGAAATCACAAGTTGGTGAGAGACAGTCAGGACATTCTGGCTCTCTTTGGAGTTTTGTGTGAAGGCAGAAGAACAGGTGACATATCTTGTCTCCTGTATACTGATTATACATGTTCCTCAAGTGCACAATGATCTAGCCTCTTGAATCACTCACTTCATCCCATACAGTATCTGTTCTCTGACAAGTATATGAGCTACATCTCATGTTCCAGTGTGCATTCCAACTGAAGGTGATACACATTTGCCATCTACTCATTATCTGCAATTGTATATATATATATTTTAATGTTTTAGAATTTTATAAGACATTCTCTTCATAATTCTCTGAATAAACTATTTTCTCCTTAGTCCTGACCGATCCCCCACCCTCCACTCCCCAGTTTACCGAGGAGATCTCTTTTATTTCCCCTGCCCAGGGAAATCCATGCATCCCCTCCTTGTAGCCTAGCCTCTCTGGGGCTGTGGATTATAGCCTGATTATCTTTTACATTACACCTAATATCTACTTATGAGTGAGGACAAACCTTGTTTGTCTGTGTCCTTCCTGGGCATTTTTACTAAAAAGATTATCCATCACAGTCCTTCCCTGCCCACTCACCTTCACTCTCATAGTCATTAACTTCATCAGGTTTGTAGACCAGTGATTCTTTGCAAGGCATGAAAACTAGTTGTTTAACAGTGACTGTGAAGAGGAATAAAAACTATCTTTTTTAACAAATAGCACAAGAAGGAGGATGTAGAAAGTGTACTGGTTTGTAGCACAGATAGTAAGTCTCAGCAGACCAAAGTCCTGCAGAAAAGAAAGAGCAGTCTTTGTTCTCAGCCCTGCACAGGATGAAAAAGAGAACGGTGCTCATCAACTGCCTTGACATTTCTCCTTGGAGAAGGAGCATGGGATGGACATGCCACAGGCTGAGTAGAAGCCATAGCATTTAAAATGATCAGGAGATAAACAGGGTTGTCTGAATCCTGTTAGCTAGGCATGTCACTCTGATGTAGCAACTTTTCATAACTACATGGGAAATTTTCTGCCATTTGGTCAGCTTTGACCACTCTTCCTCAGAGAAATGCTTGGAAATATCTTGGGAAATCTAGAAACAACAAAAAAAACATGTAAATTCAGGCAGTCACTCTGTTGAACACATATGCTATTCAGCCCAGACTGACCTCACTGTTGACAGACCTCAGAAATCTACTCAGAAATTTGAGATAATATGTCCTGGGCAATATTAGGAATATGTGAGAGACATGAGCAACATCCTCTTCCCAAGAACTGTGGAGGTGACAATGCTAGTTTCTTATTGCCCTCTTCCATTTATAAGGGGCTTAAAGACAACAAATGCATTTACTATTAGAACGCCAATCTAATTGCCTTCAAAGATGCTTTAGACAGCCAAAGATAGTGTATATGTCTGCAGAAAGATAGCCTGAGGCTTCTGGATTTCCTGTGGAGACTGCTAGGTGTCCCAAGTGCCTCTGTTTCCACTTTCTGAGAAACCTTCCTACAATGGCCCCTGTTCACTCAGCTGTCAATGCCCAACCCCTGTTTGGTCACACCACTATGCATATCCTTTCTTGTTTATGAATATCTTCCTCAAGGCTGTTTGAACAGGAGTGATCAGTCTTCACAGCACTAGAAATAGGGTTATGTGGAAGAACCACAAACTGATCATCTATAGGCAGAACAACAAAGGTCCTGTGGAGGAAGACAACATGGAGGGACAGGAACAAATAGTAAGTACCTCAGATTGGGTTGTACTCTTCTTCATTCTGTTATTACCTTTCCCCGAGAAAGTCTTTGGGAGACATAGTAGTTAGAAATGACAGTGATTCTATCAGCATGAACTTGAGTTTGTGAGAGTGGGTCCCATAGAGTGTGCCTTAAACTAAACAGAAATAATTTTGGATTTGGTAGGCATAAGTACCACATGTTCTTACCCATATGAGGAATAAGAAAACGGTTTTCATAGAAAATATGAATAAAAGAGTTGTCACTAGAATATTAGCATTGAAGAGTTCAGTAGAAGCAGGTCATATGATAAGCAGCAAGTATAGACAGAGATAATCAACAGCTTCTTGTATTGCAGTACATTTAAGTGACTGTAGTTTATAACAACTTATGAAGAATTTTGTAAGTAAGGAGAAGACAAGCCAGGTTTAGGTTCTTGGGCCTGGAATGCAAGATAATTGGAAAGCATGTGGGAGCCCACAAAGGTTTTCTAGTTAGATCTGAGCTTGCTTTACACAGCAGGGCTGCATTAGGGGATGGCTTGACCATGTGCAAGTTCACCAAGTGTTTGGGATGGTCTACATTTGGCTGAGCTTAGGGAGGTCTTTTGCCTCATGCCATGTCATTCCTTTAAAAAGCCCTTTAGGCTGGGTGGTGGTGGCACACCTGTCAGGAGGCAGAGCCAGGCAAATCTCTGTGAGTTTGAGGTCAGCCTGGTCTACAGAGTGAGATCCAAGACAGGCACCTACCTTCACAGAGAAACCCTGTCTTGAAAAAACCAAAAAAAAGCCCTTTAGTAGAGACAAAAGGGGATGGTGGGTTTGGACCCAGGCCTTCCCAAGGGTTTTCTATCTTTATCTCTCTATATGTCCTTCTATCTAAAAATTCCTCATTTCTCCCTGCTCAAGAGTACACTGGGGAAATAAGACAGATCTATTCTCCTTCAGAAGCTCAAGCAGAAATGTCACAAGTTCAACACCTGCCTGAACTGCAGTACAATGTCAAAGCCAGTTTGACATTATACAGTACAATGTATAATGATATCTTATCTTGCCACACCGGCGACGGTGTCGCCCGTGTGACAAATGCTGATCTGGTGGTCTCACGAGGAAGGGGGGCACGTGTCTCTCGAGGCTAGGCCCCCAGCGGTCCCCTGGCAATCAGCCCGAGTAATGGTTCCTGGGTACATTGTTCCCTAAAGACCAGCCTTCCATGGACGGTTGGCAAGACTCCTGCTTCTTTCCTCTTTCCTGACAATAACAGCCTCCCTGTGCCTGGACTCCACAGATGCTTGCTTGACGTACCTGATAACTCCTCAATTGTTACACCGACACTGCCCCCAATGATTCAAGCCCTTGGACAGGTAGCACAAAAAACCCCTACTTCAGTGGGGGGCACTCATGGATGGATTAGAACAGAAAGAGCTAATGATTCAGGTTCCCACAGATTCTAAGGAAGAAAATATAAAAGTAGAAAGATTGTTAGGTAACCCTCACTCAGCTCATGCAAACTCACAAGAAAGAAAACTTAGGAAAACTGGCAACTCCCACAAGAATGGTTGGAAAGTACATTCAATACCGTATTAATGGGAAATTGTGGACACCCCCTCGTTGGAATCCCAGAAGTAGAAATTACTTAGATCCATTCCCTTTTACAGGGGCCTATGACTATGAAGGGAATAAGTTGGGTAAATTATGGAAAGGCTGGCTAGAAGCAGAAAGGTATGATATACATATGATAGGCAGACAAGGTCAGCTATATTGGGGGGGTATGGCTCCTGTACTAAAGAGGTGGGCTAAGGCTCTTGGCGAGGACTTTGTAACTGTCTTTAATAAATTACTAGTAATGGATTACCAGTTATTGAGTACATGGCCTGGCTCTTGGATTCAGGCCACAGCATGTCTCTGTCTGAAAAGATTAATCATTCTGAAAACCACATTGTGTGACCACAAAAGATTGTGTCTATTGCTTTCCTTTTGCTCCTGGACTTAGTTCATTGTTAACATTGTATAAAATCTCAGCCTGATGTTCAGTAAAATTGCAGCAGCTTCACAGCATACTCTGGTGTCTGTGTCTGTCTGTCATCGCCGAATCCCAATTATCCTGAGTACCTTCACCCCATTCTCCCTCGGTCTGGTGACCCTACTGAGTACTTTGCTTAGAATGTGCCCTGGCTTTGATCTCCAGTTGAAAAAGAAAATAGTAGAAGAGGGAAGTCATAAAGATTAACACACATAGGAATAATAAATATTTATAGGCAGAGAATAATTAATTATACATATTTGATTAACATATACACTTGCAGATCTATAACTATAACAGTGTATTTCAATTTTATGCACTATTATGATAATGACATCTAAAATAAATCATGAGCAAAGATCACAACACATTCTGTTTATGAAACCAAGCTTCGGGTACACACCTGTACTTAAGATCCTAGTACTTAAGATGCTGAGGTAAGATGATAGAGTTTTCAGGGTATCCTGGGCTCCATATAAAAGATTTTTTTTTAACAAAAGGAAGAGCAAACAGTTCTGTATTGAAAAAACACAAAGTGACCGTAAAAACATAGTATAATTGTGGTGAAATATTGTGCACCCCAATAAAACTTATCTGGGAATCAGAGGACAGAGCCAGCCTGTAGATGAAAGTTTTCCTGCATCCTGCCTGGGCCCTGCAGTCAGGACAAATCTCTCCTATTCACATTCCCCAAGTAAACAAACAGAGGCTTAATATTATTTATAACTGTATGACTATTAGCTCAGGCTTATTACTGACTAGCTCTTACACTTAAATTTACTCATAATTCTTACTTTTGTTTAGCCACATGGCTTGGTACCTTTTCTCAGTTCTGCCTTTTCATCTTGCCTCCTCTGAGTCTGGCTGGTGACTCTTGACTCAGTCTTCTTCTTCCCAGAATTCTGCTTATCTGCTTATTCCACCAACACTTCCTGCCTGGCTACTGGCCAATCAGCATTTTATTTATCAACAAATCAGAGCAACACATTCATAGCATATAGAATGACATCACCCATCATTTCCTCTTTTCTTTCTATTTAAAAAGAAGGTTTTAACTTCAACATGGTAAAGTTACTGTTTAGTTATCAAGCAAGAATTATAGTTAAAATATCTAGTCTATTTGTATTTGGCAAAATTAAAGAAAATATTCTATCTATCCTACATTTGTGAGTCCAAGGTTTCATATTTAACATCTCTAATCATAACCAAGGAAACCCATAATTATAACTATCTAGTCTGAAGGATATAATATTACCTAAGTAAACAAGAAGAGCATTCTAAGCAACTTCCAAAAATCTAGAATGACAGAGACAGCTGCCTGCCTGGACAGTCATCCAAAGTTCCTCTGTAAAATTGGGGCATCCATCTTTCAGCCTGAAGTCTCTCAGTCACTTCTCTCTGTGTCCTATAGAATGTCTGGCAGTTTCTTCTGCAAAGCAGGAACCTGAAGGACCATCTCACCTTGCAAAATTCAGTGGTCACCTTCCTATGGGTCTTGCATGTCTAGTCAATACAACATTTTGTTAAGCAGTCTAGGCAAGAACAGTTTCTTGCATAAATGGATACTTTTGCAAAAAAGAAGATAAACTACATATGGAGTGTCTTTGATGCCCATCTTTCTCTTTGAAGTAAATCAGTGCTAACAGGGGCAGATGTATCTCACTGTCCAGAAAGTCTGAGTTTTTAAAACATTTTAAATGCCATATTCTGTAGGTCTTTGAAGTGTTTGAAGATTATGTACCTAATTGAAATATATCTATGTATACCTAGAAAACTTAACTAACATGATTATAAGTTTGATTATCATAGATGACTAATAATCTGCATTTTTAATTATACATTATAATTTTTAATGAGCTGCACAAACATAATAACTTAAACAAGAGTAGAAATATACATACAGTATATCAAAATTAACTTTAAATTTGTATCAATAAACTAAAATCCATAGCAATGTAAAACATTTTTAAACAAGTTGCTCTTTAAAAGTAGATTCAATGATCTATCCTTTCATCATATCATATCTATATCATATCCCCCTTTTTTCTTAGAAAGATATTGTATTTATCATCAAGCCCCTTTAAATAAAATAAACATTTATAAACAATATTTTAAAAATTTGGACATAGCTTCTCATACTACTTCCTGCTGGTTGAGGGTGCTGGCAATCATATGGGGATCATGAGAAAATTAAGAATTATAGTTAGGCCCTGACTGACATAGTCTGTGAGACTGCTTTGCCTGAATCAATTGCCTTGAAGCCATTCTGAATGTTGGATCATCTGGACCATGGTGTCATCAGAGATCTTTCAGGGGGTCTTGGCTGGTCAAACCATATTAGCCTGGAAACAATCCATAGGTTCTCATTTTCTGTGGAAACAAAAGCAGAACCTCCTTAACAAAGCAACATAACTTTAGATCCAAATTTTGAAGTCAAGATATTTTTAAAATATATGTATTGGCTTAACTGAAAAGCCTTTTGAATCAAATGTCTTGCTGCAGTTAAAAATCCCAAAGACAACACAATCCAGATTCTCTGTATAGTATCCATCTTTACATGGCTTATTTTTTATATTACCTTTACTGTCTCTTTAAAGACTTTATTTTTTTAAAACTTTCTATTTTTTTCTATAACTGTCTATCCTCCTTTTTCTCCATCTTCCAAGTCTATGTACATTTTATACATATTGGAAACCATTTATAGATTTATTTTATGTGAATCTGTTTTATTGTGGATCTATTGCTTTAAACTGCAGTGGCTAGAATTGAAGCTGTAGCCTTGGCTGCTGACTCAAACCCACCTCAGCTTTTCAACATGGCAGTGGTGTAGATGTAACTAACCGTCATATTAAATAAGAAACACAGAGCCAAGGTAAAGATAAAAGCCCAAGAGGTCAGAGCTAGGAGCTTACCCGCGTGCTGCTGGCTAGCTTCTTCCACCAAGAAACCTCTCCGAAAGGGAGCTACTTCCTGTGCGTTTGACTTATAAAGAGTTCTGGTTCCTCCTTCTCATTGGTTGTAAACCCAACTACGTGGCTGTCTCATCACTGCCTCTCTGTACAGACCTCCAGGTCTATGGTTGGTATTGAGATTAAGGGCGTGTGTCTCCAATTCTGGCTGTATCCTGGAACACACAGAGATCTACCTAGTTCTGCTTGCCGAGTACTGGGATTAAAGGCGTGCATCACCACGCCTGGCTCTCGCTATGGCTTGCTAACAGCTCTGACCTCTAGGCAACTTTATTTATTAACATACAAATAAAATCACATTTCAGTACAAATAGAATACCACTATATTTCCCCCTTTCTAATTTAATAAAAAGAAAAAAAAGGAAAGTTGTAACTAATATAAGAAAAACTATATACAAAAGTACAATAACTATATACAATATATACAAGTGATGAATACCTAAACAATGTCTAGTCCATTTGTGTCTGACAAATTCAGAGAAAATAATTCCATTATCTATCCTATTTTGGTAAGTCCAAAATGTACCTAATTCCTTTCTATCTTAACTAATCTTCAATTCTAATTAATTAATCTTTAAATATAACTAATTAAACTTCAACTATAACTAACTAATCTTCAACTATAACTAACTAATCTTCAACTCCCTCAGAGACCCAAGAAGGAAATAATATTACCTAACAAAAATAAAAACAGGAAGTGCATGTAAGCAGCTTCCAAAAAAATTGTGAGTTGACAGAAACGCCAGTCGCCTGGACAGTCACCTGAGGTTTCTCCGCAGTGTTGGGGCATCATCTTCAGCCTATAGGCTTAGCGTATCTGACAGACTCATTTGTGAAGTAGGATGTACACAAGGTCAACAGTTCAACCTCACCTTGGGTGAGAGCAGTCCATGTACCAGAAACACCTGAATTCCACTAGTGTCATGTCCTGATTCAGGATTTTAAATTCTGGAAATTGTTGATGGTTTTTTAATTCAGCTGTCCATTCTTCTTGACTATGTACGTGTGGCTTCATCTCAGCATCCCGTTCTTCTCCACATCCCTCTATTAAATGCCAGTCTGCTATTGAGAGGCGTGAGCTTAGTTACTCTCCTAGAATAACTGTTTCAGCTGCTGTTCCATTGCACATCAGAAGCCATCGGCCCACTGCCTGTTCAGCTGCCTTTGAAGGAAAGGGCACTGTACCTTTTCCGGATTGCAAAGGCCACTTCAGGGATGGTGCCATATTGTCCTGACCTCAGAAGATGCCTTTTGATAAAGCCATAACCACACTTGTTTTGGCAAGAATCCGTAGTCCTTTATTTCATGTCTGTCCATTTTGTCCTGTTGTCAGCAGTTGATTCGAGGATACTTTGTTGTCCAGTGGCTAACATTTGCCACAATGAAAGTTAACTCCATATACAGTTTCTTCAATGCCCATATTCTCTCTGAAGTAGATTGGTACTGACAGGAGCTGACATGTCTCAGTCATAAGAAAAAAGAAAAATTTTCTAAGTTATTAAAACATTTTAAATGCCATTTTCTGTAGATCTCTGAAGGGTTTGAAGATGACCTGTCTATCTAAAACATATCTGCTCAATCTAGCAAACATACCTAATATGACTACAAGTTCTATTGTAATGTCTAACTACTAACTTTCATTTCTTTATATCCTAATAGTTGGTAATAATAACATTCAAGAATCAGCAATTTGCATTATTTTGTTAAATGAATGGTATAAGTACAATTAGAAATATACATATAGCATTTCCTAACAATATCAATTTCAATATATATAATTTGTATATAATATAAAACAATCCAATCCA
>CABHPQ010019360.1:0-15354 GCA_902168405.1 Peromyscus aztecus | reverse complement strand
CAGTCAGGATAAATCTCTTTCACCTGCCAGTCCCACAGCCGCTCAGATGCAAGCAAGTAAACACAGAGACTTATATTGCTTACAAACTGTATGGCCGTGGCAGGCTTCTTGCTAACTGTCCTTATATCTTAAATTAATCCATTTCTATAAATCTATACCTTGCCACATGGCTCGTGGCTTACCGGCATCTTCACATGCTGCTTGTCTTGGCGGTGGCTGGCAGCGACTCCCTCCACCTTCCTGTTCTTTTAATTCTCTCTGTTAGTCCCGCCTATACTTCCTGCCTAGCCACAGGCCAATCAGTGTTTTATTAGCAACACATTTGCCATACAGAACATCCCACAGCAGCTAAGGAACTCAGTTTGGCCACCTTTGGAAAGGTGTTTGACAATCTTGTATTGCCTTATGTACAGGAAATGTTAGATACTTTGCAAAAGGAACATGGATCTTGGTGTTTGTTTCTCTGTACCTTTTATGGCCAGATAGATAATCATTATCCTAAACATAAACTTATTGAAAGTTTTAAGGTTTGTTCATTTATTTTTCCCAGGGTAGTAAAACAAAGTCCTCTTAATAATGCAAAGACTGTCTTTACGAATGCCTCTGGGAATGGTTATGTAGTGGTTGTTAGTGAGACATTACTGAATGAGTATCTACTTCCAATATGTCTGCTCAGCAAGCAGAGTTATTTGCCTTACAGCTAGCTCTTCAAATGTTTCCTACAGAAGACCTTAATATCTATACTGATAGCTGTTATGTAGCTAAGGCCATTATGGTTATTGAAACTGCCCCACACATAGGCCGACTCTCTGCTGTGCAAAACCAACTTCAACAATTTCAACTATTAATCTGGGCAAGGAAGCATCCTGTGTTTGTTGGGCATCTTAGAGGACATACAGAGTTGCCTGGTCCACTAGCTGAAGGCAATAAATTGGCAGATCATTATACTCGATGGGAGGTACAATTGGGTGCCATGAATGTTCAATTGTTTCCCCGCTGTTACCTCCTATGATAATGCTCTACAATTGCATCATAAATTTCATGTTAATGCTCAGACCTTGCAACATCATACTAGTTGTTCTAGACTTGAGGCTTTAAAAATAGTTACCTCTTGTCCTATATGTGCACCACTTATTCATGTGCCTTCTCTGGGTGTCATTCCTCGAGGACTTATCCCGAATGAGATTTGGCAGACCGATGTTACTCATATTTCTAGCTTTGGACCATTGGCCTATGTCATGTGTCAGTGGATACCTTTTCTCATTTAATATTTGCCTCTCTGCATAAAGGAGAGCATGCTCAAGATGTTAAAAAAACATCTAATTTCAGCTTTTTCCTATATGGGGGTTCCTCAGCATATAAAAACAGATAATGGTCCTGCGTATACCAGTGCCAGCTTCACAGGATTTTGTAAACATTGGAATATTATTCATAAGACTGACATTCCTTATAAACCCTAGGGACAAGCCATAGTGGAAAGGGCTCATCAACATCTTAAAACTTATTTGCAAAAAATAAAAGAGGGTGAGATGTATAGGGATATACAAGGACCTCAAGCTTTACTTTCCATTACACTTTTTACTTTAAATTTTTTGCTTGTTGATAGCAAGGGAGTTTCAGCAGCTCAGAGGCATTTTGGTGGCCCCTCTGTCTCTGATGCTAAGGTGTGATGCTAAGCCACCCGTACCTGGCAGCCTCCTGCACAAATGTTGGCCAGGGTGAGGGGAGCTGTATGTGTTTAGCCTCCAGGAGCTGAAAAGCCCATTTGGCTCCCAGAAAGGTGTATATGCCTGGCAGAAGAAACTGATAAAAATGCATCTGTGGATACTGTGACTGATGATGATGCCCATGATGATGCCTTAGGGAGAAGCTGAGCCGTTATGGAGTTTAGTCAGAAATCCACCTGTGTTACTGCCTGTAAGTATTGATAGCCCTGTTTTTCCTGCTGTATTTTCTTCTAATTGGACAATTGGTACTGCTGTCAGCAATGTAAACCTCCAAGATGGCTGGTGAATAATACCAATGATATCTCCTTGAATCTGAAAGGCACCTGTCATGATTGCCTAGTCCTGAGTAGCAATGGCATGGTTTTTAATGGAACTGCTTTTTGGAATGCGTCATCTAGTTTTGAATTCTACACATGCTTTCCCTATTATTTCCATGCCCTGTGTGAGTGCTTCCTTCCCTTTTGTTGTTTGGAATGTTCATGTGGGAGGGGAGGGACTACAAAACTGTTTAGTTCTGTTGTAGCTTGAGCAATTGCTGGAGTGCAAATTGGTCCCATGCAGTGATTGTGAGAATACCTGCATTTGCAGTGATGCCTCTGGAGAGTCCTTCTGATCAGTTTCCGCTGCTACTGAAATGGACAAGAAGAGACTTTGGCATTACTGCCACAATTGTTGCGGCTGTGGCTGCATCTGCTGTTGCTGCTACAGCTGCTGGGCTTGCATTATCTCAGACTGTTCAACAGGATGCCATTATCAACACATTGTCTGAGAGGGTGGCTGGTGCCTTGGACATTCAGCAAACATTAAATGGACAATTATACTTTGGAATTCTGATGCTTAACCAGCAAGCAGCACTGTTACAAGAACAAATAGATATGTTGTGGATACGCCAACATATGTTATGTGCTTATGGAATGTCAGAAGTTTGCATAACCCCTCATGCAGCTTTTAATGCATTGGTCAATGTTGCAGAATTGAATGCTCATTTGTGAGGGCCTTGGAATGGAACATTTTGAACCATATAATTCAGTTAGCACATGCTATTGTAGAGTTGTTCCTGTAAATGAGCAGACCTGGTGATCATTAATGTCTAAAGCTGCTGGGTGGATCACTAGATGAGCAGGGTCTGTTTCCCTCTTATTAATCTGTGCAGGCAGTATGGGAATTGGGTTTTCTCTGCTATGCTGATGGCAATGCCAGTTCACTTGACACTGACAGGTAACCAAGCAAGCCCTTCTGGCCATGTCACCCTCTGAATCTGCACAAGTATGGTTACAAATGTTGGACAGATAGTTCCCAGAGAAGGACAACTCCTGTGGTCCTCATACAACCTAAGGCAGGGGGCATAAGGGCAGCCCCATATGATGGGTAAGTTTTTGGGGAATTGTGACAGGTGACCTAAAACAGGGGCTATCTGATCTTCCACAGGCCGTTCTAGCCGATATGTTCCTTTTAAAAATAAAAGGGAGGACATGTCAGCAGCAATAAGTTTGCTGCCTTAATCTTAAATGCCCTTTTTTGTCCTGTCCCAGTTAAGTTGTTTACATGAAAATGAGCAGTTGGGTTCTGGAGAGTGCTGGGGATCAGTTCCCCTGTGTTTTTTCCTGTTTGGAAAACAGTGTCTGGCTTGCCTCTGGATACAGAGTAACTGTTCCTTGACTCCTGCTGTTAAAGGGGTATATAGGCCCATGTTTGTATGAATAAAGAGAGCTGCTTCCCTGAGGAACTGAAACTGTGTGTCTAGAGTGCTGTTTATCCTCAGCGTCCCTCGCCGATTTCATGCTCCAGCTGCACTGGTCGCAGCATAAATTAACCCATAATTTGTATCTATGTTTAGCCATGTGTATTGCTACCTTTTCTCAGTATGACATTCTCATCTTGTTTCCTTGGTGTCTGACTAGTGACTGTCTTGACTCTGCTCTTCTTCTCCTGTATCTCCATTTGGCTTTCCTGAACATCCTTATTCTGCCTGGCTATGGGGCAAATCAACTTTATTATCAACCAATGAGAGCAATATACATTCACAACATATGGAAGGGTCCTCCCACTGAATTTTCCCCTTTCTGTCTAATCAAAAAGAAAGGTTTTAACCTTAACATAGTAAAAATCACAAATAACAAATAGTTATCAGGGAAGAATTACAGTTACAGTATCTAGTCTATTTTTGTTTGACAAAATCAGAGAAAGCATTCAATTGTCTATCAGACCCTGGTGAGTCTAAAGTTTTGCACCTAATTTATTTTCTATTATAACTAAGGAAATCTACAATTATAACTATTTAGTCTTCAACTCCATTGAAGACCCCAGAAGAGTGAAATGTTTCCTAATGACAGGGACCTCAAGCTGCCTGGACATTTCCTCTGCAACTTTAGGACATCCTTTTTGAATTACAGGCCTACATATTTCATTTATCTGTGAAGCAACATTTTTCAAGTATTGCCCCACCTTGTCTTGGCAAAATTTTGCCATCACTTTTTTTTGTGCCTTGCTTGTCGAATTTGGACATCATAATGTCAGCAGTAGGCAAGGGCACTTTCTTTAGCATCATAGCTAGTTTTGACCATAAAGAAAACAAACTCCACATGGAGTTTCTTCATTGCCAAGCTTCCACTTTGAAGTAATTGGTGCTGCAAGGACCAGACATGTCTCATTGCCATAAAAGAAAGAACCTATATTTCATAACATATTAAATGCTACATTATATAGATCTCTAAAGTGGTTGAAGACCACTGGTATACCTAAAATGTGGTGATATTTTAACTGTGCTGAAATGTGATTTTATTTGTATGTTAATAAATAAAGTTTGCAGAGCCTGCCAGCACCAGATTGGACCAAAAGGTGAGTCTTTATCCTCAGACCCAAACACCCCAGCCCTTAGGCTTTGGGCCCAGGGGCACAACCCTGCACCCATACACCACCAGCCATTGCAGTCCCAGTTTCAGGCCAGTTGGCAGGCAGACCTTCTGAACACAGCTCAGACTACCACCATCCCCTATCAGACCCTGTAACCCAAGCCTCACCACCCCCAAATCCCACCCACTCTCTAAGACTGCAACTCTTCCCTGAGACAGAGCCTGCCAGAACCCAATTGGACTAAGAGTTTCAGGCCAGTTGGGGGGCAGACCTCCTGCAGACAGGTCATGCTACCACCATCTATCATGTGCTGAGACTGCAGTTACTCCCTGAACAGAGCCAATTGGACTAAGAGCTGCTCCCTGAGACAAAGAGTCCATCAGCAGTGACTACACCAAGAGCTCCCACTGGACAAAAAGTATCAATCAGACCAAGAGAGGCCCCCTCTGACACAGACACAACTTGCACCTAGTGGAGAAAATGGGTAGATGCCAGTGCAAAACTACAGTCAACAACATAAAAACTAATATGGCTACATCAGAACCTACATCAGCAAGACCTGAACATCCCAATACAGAAGAAAAAGAAGATATTGACCATAAAAATGACTTTAAGAAGATATTAGAGATCTTAAAAGAGGAAATGAAAAATTCCCTTAAAGAAATAGAGGAAAAGTCAAACAAAAAAATGTGAAGAAATTAGTAAATCCCTTGAAAGCCAAGAGAAAGCAATTAAACAAGTGACAGAAACAGATCAAGATTTGAAAACTGAAACTGAGAAAATAAAGAAGATATAAACTGTGGAAAATCTGAGTAAATGCTGGAATTGGAAAATCTGAGTAAATGAACAGGTTATGCAAGTATAACCAACAGAATGCAAGAGATGGAAAAGCAGATCTGTGATACTGAATATATGGTAGAGGGAAGAGATTCATCAGTGAAAGAAAACAGTAAATCCAACAAAGACATGACCCAAAATGTTCAGGAAAGTTGGGACACCATAAAAAGACCAAACCTAAGAACAATAGGGATAGAAGAAGGAGAGGAATACCAACTCAAAGGCACAGAAAATATAATCAAAATCATAGAACTTTCCCAATACATAGAAGGAAATGCCTATAAAGATAAAAGAAGCTTACAGCAGAACACCAAATAGGCTGGATCCCAAAAAAGTCCCCTTGCCACATAATAATCAAAAAACTAAAAATACACAATAATGAAAAAAAATATTAAGAGCTGCAAAGGAAAAAGGTCACATAACATGTTGGCAGCAGGCGCTGAACAGACCTTGTGCATAGGCTGTTTGCCCTAAGCTGCCCTTTTGTCCTTCCTCTTTTCCTGTGGTCAGTGAGTCATAGGATGTTTATGATATAGCTATGGCTGGAACATTGTTTCAAGAATCAGCTCTCTGCTTGTGGTCTTCTTGTTTGGTTGAGCTGCTGGGATGCAGATGGGAACCTGAGGATTGTGCCCTGACCCCATGGAGAGTAGGAAGTAGCAGGGTATACAAGGCTGATGGATAGTCAATAAAAGAGCTCTCTTTGAATGACGAACCACGGTGTGTCTTGAGTGCTGTTTAACCTTGGCGTCCCTCACCAGTTCTCAGTTCTCGGCTGTGCAGGTCGCAGCAATAACATATAAAGGCAGACCCATCAGAATAACACCTGTTTCTCAATGGAGACTCTAAGAGCCAGAAGGTCCTGGACAGATGTTATACAGACACTAAGAGACCATGGATGCCACCCCAGACTATTATACCCAGCAAAACACTCAATCAACATAGACAGAGTAAACAAAATATCCCATGATAAAATCAGATTTAAACAATATCTCTCCATAAATCTAGTCCTACAGAAAGCACTGGGGGAAAAATCCAACCTAAGGAAGTTAGATATACCCATGAAAACACAGGCAATAAAGAGTCCCATACCAACAAATACCAAAGAAGGGAAACATGCAACACTACCACCAAAAAATAAAAGAAATTAACAGTCACTGGTCATTAATATACATCAATATCAATGGTCTCAATTCACCTATAAAAAGACACAGGCTAACAGAATGGATAAGAAAACAAGATCCATCCTTCTGCTGCATACAAGAATCACACCTCAGCTTCAAAGAAAGACACTACTGCAGAATAAAACACTGGGAAAAGACTTTCCAATCAAATGAATTTAAGAAACAAGCTGATGTAGCTATCCTAATATCTAATAAAATAGACTTCAAACTAAAATCAATCAAAGAGATTGGGAAGTACATTACATATTTATCACATGGAAAATCCTACATGATGAAATCTCAATTCTGAATATTTATGCCCCAAATACAAGGGCACCTACATTTGTAAAAGAAACATTACTAAAGCTTAAATTGCACATGAATCCCCATAAACTAGTAGTGGGAGACTTCAACAGTCCACTCTCACCAATGAACAGGTCTACCAGACAGAAGCTTAACAGAGATATAAGGGAACTCACAGACATTATGACTCAAATAGACTTAATAGATATCTACAGAATATTCCACTCTAACAAAAAATAATATACCTTCTTTTTGGCACCACATGGAACCTTCTTCAAAATTGACCACATGCTTGGTCACAAAGCAAATCTCAACAGATACAAAAAAATTGAAATAACCTCCTGTACCTTATCAGACTACCATGACTTAAAGTTAGATTTCAACAACAACAAAAATTACAGAATGCCTACAATCTCATGGAAACTGAATAACACCAAATTGAATCACCAATGGGTCAGGGAAGAAATAAGAAAGAAATAAAAGATTACCTAGAATTCAATGAAAATAAATGTACCACATACCCAAACTTATGAGACACCATGAAAGCAATGCTAAGAGGAAAATTCATAGCTTTAAATGCCCACATAAAGAAGTTGGAGAAATCTCACATTAGTGACTGAACAGCACAACTGAAAGCTCCAGAACAAGAAGAAGCAAACTCAGGAAAACAGATGCCAGGAAATAATCAAATTGAGGGCTGAACTCAATAAAATAGAAACTATTAACTTGGATGTTAAAGCTACTCAGTCCTTGACCTGTCAAGCCCTGGAACTGCCCGATAGGAATAATGATATTCTAAAAATATACATATTATTTGGCCAACAAAGTGTGTTACAGTGGATTTCATGAAATTTTGATTTCCCAAGGAATCTCATTGTGAAAAAACACTGAGTCCTGAGGATGACAGTATCTCTAGAGAAGAAACCATTACTCCATATCTGACCACTTTGAAGAAGAGAGAGTAGCTGAGACTGTGTGAGGGTTTTAGAGGTGGAAAATTTTAATGGCTTTATTAGATTATGTAGATTTGCATATCTTTTGCCTTTATATAAATCTGTCAGGACCCCAAGGATGGATTAGCTCCCTTATATGGCAATCAGTGTTCCAAATTTGACATGCTGAATATATTAATTTTCATTAATGATTTGGTTGTTTTTCCATTTCCATTGTTTTCTTTTTTCTGATTTTATAGAAATGGCTTATTAGGAACCTTTGGCAGGCATAGAATTCACTCTATTGACTAGACTCTTCTACATTATCAGAGACATTCCCCCACCTTGTCTCCAGTGTCTCTGCATTCTAGGTGGGCACATCAAAACTGGATAAATTGATTCTTTTAATTGGCTTAACTAAGATAATTAGTTGAGCCTGGGTTGTTAGTGTAACCAGGACACAGGCTTTGGTATTTACAGTAACAGAAGGATGAATTGCCATCTTTTTGCATTAAAGTCCATGGTCTTCCAGCTATGAAAAATATTGTTTTCATTTATCATTTTGTGTGTTATAACTCATGAAGGGATTAGAGCAGAGTTCTGTCCTTATTCTAATTTTATTTTATTTTCTAATTTTTCTTATAAATTTTAAAATATATTGAAGTGTAACTGCTCATCTTACCCATGCTGCCATTGTTAGGATGCTGCCCCCACTCGTGAACATGTGCAGCTTGGGGTCTTGCATCTTATGTCACCAAGGGGCTCTGGTGACTATGTAACCGTGGCATGGTGACACAATCTGTGCCTTACCAGCCAGATGCAGACCCCACACTCTCTCTCTGCACTGCTCTGCTCTCCCTCCCACCATCTTTCTCTTTCTTCAAGTCTGGCTCGCCTCTTTCCCCTCCCCCCTTTCCCCTCCTAATAAAGGTCTGAAAACTAATACTGGGTTCTATTGTGACCATGACCTTTCTACTCAGTAACCAGTGCCTGGACCAGCATTGTTTATTGTTGGCAGCAGACGCTGAACAGGCCTTGTGCATAGGCTGTTTGCCCTAAGTTGCCCTAAGGTGCCCTTTGTTCTTCCTCTCTTCCTGTGGTCAGTAAGCCACAGGATGTTTATGATATAGCTATTTCTGGAACATTGTTTCAAGAATCAGCTCTTTGCTGATTCACTTGTGGTTTTCCTGTTTGGTTGAGCTGCTGGGATGTGGATAGGAACCTGAGGACCCTACCCTGACCCCATGGAGAGTAGGAAGTAGCAGGGTATATAAGGCTGATGGACAGTAAATAAAGGAGCTCTTTTTGGATAAGAATCACATTGTGTCCTGAGTGCTGCTTAACCTCGACATCCCTCGCCAGTTCTTGGCCCCCGCCTGTGCAGGTCTCGGCAAGTGGAGGTTCCATCGAGACTTGGAAAGAAGGGGTAAGCATACGAGGCTCACTTTCACAAAGGAAGGGGGAGGATTGGATGTAACAGAGTAAAATAGGGTACGTACCATGGGAAATTCCACAGCTAAGGCTCAGTTGGCCACTGAGTTGAGAGAGCTGTTGCAGAAACAAGGAACAGGTATTAAGTCTAGTACTGCACTCACATTTGTGGACACTATAGATGAAGCTAGCCTGTGGTTTCTGACAGGAGGAGGGTTGAATATCCCTGATTGGGAACAGGTGAAATGTGATCTACAGAAGGTATTGCAGGATAAGGGACCAGAGAAATTTCCTACTGCAGCCTTTTTCTCTTTGGAGGCTGGTAGGGATGCACTATTAACTGACAAGGTGAAAGTGAAAGAACAATTAGAAGAATGTGAACAGGCTTTCACCACTGCCCAGGAAGCTGAAACTAACGAATCTTTAAAAGAGGAAAAAAGAGGAAGAGAAGGCTATGAAACCCCACAAGAAACTTGCAGTTCAGGATGATGAGAGTAACCTTGAATCTATATATGTGTTGTTGGATGAGAAGGAGCAGTTAAGAGAGAGAGATTGAAGAATTACAATGGTGGCTGCAGAAAATGAAAGTAAAACATCAAGAGCCTTCGGCTCCGATCTGCTGTCATCCACCTCCTCATAATCCATACTGGTTAGATAGGGACAATCAGGGTGATAAGGAGGAAGGGAAACAGAGAGGAGTTATCTGGCAGGATACTGTGCAGGCTTCTCCCATTTCCAAAACTGTTAATGCTGCCGGACAAGCCATCAGGAATCATGTACCTTTGACATTTAAAGAAATGAAACAATTAAAAGAAGCAGTGAGCAGTTATGGTCCACAGGCTCTATTCACTGTGACACTTTTTGAGTCCTTTTCAGCTAGTGATTTAACACCTAGCGATTGGCAGCAATTATGCCGTGCTGCCCTGCCTGGAGGAGATTATCTCTTGTGGAAAGTGAGAATCACGAAAGATACTTAGAGCTGGTGTGCATTAATGCAAGGGCCGGTCAACCCCAGAGGAATTATGACATGCTGGCAGGTGCAGGGCAATATGCCGATATTCAACAGCAAATATTGTATGATCCTGGCACTTACCCTCAAATAGCTAATGCAGTGGTCCGAGCCTGGAAATCTCTGCCAAACCTTGCTGTGGGAGAACAAATTTCAAATGTCTTTCAAGGTCCTTCAGAACACTAGGAAGATTTTGTGTCATGGCTTTTGCAATTGACAGGAAGATCTTTGGAGATTCTGGTCAGGCTATGCCAGTAGTTAAACAGGTGGCATATGAGAATGCAAATAAGTATTGCAAAGAAGCATTAAGAGGGAACAAAGGCAAGAGTTTGAATGACATGCCTCGTGTCTGCAAAGACATAGATAGTAATCATATTACTGGACAAGTTTTAGCTGCTGCCATAAGACATGGCTTGCAAGGCATGAATGGCCGAGGTGCTTGACCTAAAGGATGTTTCCAGTGTGGACAGGAAGGCCATTTGAAACGCGATTGCCCACAAAACAATCTAAACCAGTCACCTGGAATATGTCCCAAATGTAAAAAGGGTCGTCACTGGAGTAGTGAATGTAGATCTAAGTTTGACACACAGGGCAACACACTACCTTTGGGAAATGGGGGATGGGGCCTGCTCTGGGCCCAAAAGCCAAAGTGTATGGAGCTATGCAGACCCAAACAGTAATCCCAGGCAGTGGTCGCCTCCGTTTCATTCCACAAAACAACCCCTTTCAATTGACCAACTCAGTCGAGGAACACCTGGAAGTGCAGGACTGGACCTCAGTTCCACTGCCAGAGCAATTTAACCCTTCAAATGGGACCTCAAGCACTACCCACTGGAGTTCATGGCCCCTTACCAAAAGGATCTGTGGTACTGCTTTTGGGTAGAAGTAGTGTGTATATGAAGGGCATAAGGATTTTGCCTGGAGTGATAGATAATGACTATGAGGGAGAGATAAAAATCATGGCAGAGGCAACACAGGGGGTTCTTAGTGATCTCGCAAGGGGAGTGTATAGCTCAGCTACTTCTGCTTCCTATTGTTACTACAAAAAATAGAAGTTTATGTGCAGCCCGGCGAAAGGGAGCTTTCGGGTCCACTGGTACTCCTCAAGTACCAGTTCTGGGGAGTCCAAAACGCTAAGCCTAAAGTAGAATTAAAAATTCAAGGTAAATCTTTTATGGGGATTGTTGATACTGGGGCAGATGTATCCATTATATCCAAAGAATATTGGCCTGCATGATGGCCTCTGGGGGATTCTACAGCAGTGTTACAGGGCATAGGACAGACCAGACCACAGAAAAGTGCCTGCATATTGAAGTGGAGTGATCAGGAGGGGCATGAAGGACATTTTCAACCTTATGTTGTATTAGGTTTACCTACTAACCTGTGGGGAAGACATGTGTTAAAAACCATGGGAGCAGTTCTCACTACTCAAGCTCTAAAGGGAGAAAACTGTTCATTAATAAAATATTGATGGATATAGGATGGACACCAGGAAAAGGGCTGGGAAAGGCAGAGCAGGGTTGTGTTGCTGCTCTTACTGCCACTGATGAGGTCACCAGACTACCTGGAGATAGGAGAGGCTTAGGGCATTTTTAGTATGGGTCACTGGTGTGCGGCCTTCTCTCACACCTATTACTTGGTTATCTGATGAGCTTGTGTGGGTAGACAAGTGGCCCGTACCACCAGAAAAATTGAGGGCCACCCATGAGTTAGTGCAGAGCATATTGTTGCAAATCTGCATAAACTTGTAACACAGTCTTGGGTGGATGCTGCCAATAATATATCATCCATATAGTGTATAATATATACACATGGAAACTTTGCTCTAATGGGTTGTATGGCTTCTACAACATACATTTGACACATAGTAGGGCTATTAGCCATTCCTTGAGGTAAAATAACCCAACAATTGTTGGCAGGGCATATTGTCACTTCCACGTCCCCCTGGAATACTCCTATTTTTGTTATCAAGAAAAGGTCTGGAAAATGGAGACTTTTACAAGATTTACCTGTAGTAAATGGCGCTATGCAGTTAATGGGGGCTCTTCAGCCAGGCCTTCCCAGCCCAGTTGCTATTCCCAAAGATTGGCATATGATAGTGCTAGATTTGAAAGACTGCTTTTTTACTATTCCTTTGGCTCAGCAAGATTGCCAGTGTTTTGCATTTTCTGTTCCTTCTATTAATTATAAAGGACCATATAAGCGGTATCATTGGGTTGTTTACTTTCAGGAATGGCTAATAGCCCTACTATGTGTCAAATGTATGTTGCAGAAGCCATACAACCCATTAGAGCAGTTTCCATATGTATATATTATACATTATATGGATGATATATTGTTGGCAGCATCCACCCAATACTGTGTATTACAAGTTTATGCAGATTTGCAACAAGCACTTTAGGATTAGTGATTGCCCCAGAAAAGGTACAAAATATGGCTCCTTATCAATATTCGGGATACACTATAAATTCTGTACTGATATTTCCACAGAAATTACAATTTCATATTGCAGAATTAAAGACATTGCATCATTGGCAGAGGTTTTTAGGGGAAATTCAATGGCTCTGCCCCTCATTCCAAATACCCACTGGAGAACTTAAGCCTCTCTATGATGTTTTAAAAGGAGATTCTTCTCCAACTTCTTTAAGGACCCTATCAGTGGGAGCCAAGGCCGCTTTAGGAAAGGTAGAACAAGAACTCCAAGTGCAACAAATAGATTATACCAAACCCTTATTATTACTAATTCTTGCCTCTGAATTTTCACCTATGGGAGTATTTTGGCAAACAGGGTCCATATTTTGGGTCATTTATCTGCATCCCCATCTAAAACTTTGAATGCATATTATGAATTAGTAATTCAACTCCTGTGGAAAGCTAAATATATGGGGGAATCCTTGTTTGGAAAGTCTCCTGAGTGCATTGTACTCCCTTATACACAAGAAATGTTAACTTATTTGCAAAGAGAACATGAAGCTTGATGCCTTTTCTTGTGTACTTTCACAGGCTATATAGATAATCATTACCCAAAACATAAACTTATAGAAAGCTTTAAAGTGTGTAGTTTTATTTTTCCCCATATTGTAAAACGGGAACCTATTAAGGGTGCTCATTTAATTTTTACTGATGCATCTAAAGGAGGATTTGCTGTGGCCATCAGTGGGGATGAGGTAATGTGGGTGACAGTGCCCTCCATATCTGCACAACAAGCTGAGATTACAGCTTTACAATTGGCTTTGCAAGTTTACTCTTTAGAACCTATAAATGTCTATACTGATAGTTGCTATGTGGCCAAAATGATGTATAGTATTGAAACCACTCCATTCATTGGAAAACAGTCCACAGTACATTCTCAAATGCAGACCATTCAAAGGTTAATTTGGGCTAGAAAACATCCTCTGTTTGTGGGCCATATTCGAGGGCACTCTGATCTTCCAGGGGCACTTGCAGAAGGCATTGCCGCTCCAGATGTGGCTACTCATTTCACTTGTGTAGTCACCACTTTTGATCATGCATTTCAATTACATCAGAAATTCCATCTCAATGTGCAAACTTTACAGCATCGTACTGGCTGTACTCGCATTGAGGCCTTAAAAATTGTATCTACTTGTGCTCCTTTTATTCATGTACCATCATTAGGTGTTAATCCTCGTGGCCTACGTCCCAACGATATCTGGCAAATGGATGTCATGCATATTTCAAGTTTTGGAACTTTATAATATGTACATGTGTCTGTGGACACGTATTCTCTTTATATAGTAACCACCGTTCACAAGCGAGAGCGTGCACAAGATGTAATTACACATCTTTTGGCTGCTTTCTCTTATATGGGAGTTCCACAGTGCATTAAAATAGATAATGGGCCAGCTTATGCCAGCCAAAGTTTTCAGAAATTTTGTTCACAATGGAATATATTCATAAAACTGGCATTCCCTATAACCCTCAAGGACAAGCGATAATGGAATGAGCACATAAACATTTAAAGACTTATTTGCAAAAAACAAAAGAAAGTGAGATGTTCAGGGATGTACAGGGACCACAATTACTCCTTTCCATTACTTTATTTATTTTATAGTTTTTGCTTGTGGATGTTCATGGGCATACTGCTGCTCAAAGGCATTTTTCGGGCCCCTCTCCCTCTGAGGTTCTGGTCAGGTGGAAGGATCTTTCCACAGGCACATGGCAGTCCCCAGCACCGCTATTGGCTAGGGTGAGGGGGGCAGTTTGTGTATACCCTCCAGGTGCTGAGAAACCATTCTGGATACCAGAATGGTGTGTTCAGCCTGTGGAACTGACACAGAAATCTCAACATGAAGAACCTCATGATTCTGATGGTGCTTAGCCCTTGGGTCTACACAGAGCTTTCACGAAGCCTGGTTAGGAATACTCCAGTTTTGTTGCCAGTAAGTATTGAAAGGTCTGTGTTTCCTGCTGACTTTGCCTCTAATTGGACTATTGGAACTGCAGCTAGTAATGTTAAACATGATGTGCAAAGCATAAAAGTCACCATGAATTAATGTAATTTCCTATGCTTTGCTTGAAACGCTACTGCAGGATTCAACAATACCAATTTTTTTCTTTATTCTCTGGAATGGCTCGGGTGTGGGAGGGGAGGAGTTAAACTGTACAGCTTTGAATTGCAGTCTAAGTAATTGCTGGAGTCCTAATGTCACACATGCTGTGGTGGTGAGAATTCCTGCCTTTGTCATGATGCCACTGGAACAGAATGCAGCAGAATTTCCCTTGCAACTTCATCTCAGCAGACGGGACCTTGGCATAACTGCTGCTGTAATTGCTGCCGTTGCAACTTCTGCTGTTGCAGCCACTGCAGCTGGATTGGCTATTTCCCAGGGAGTGCAACAGGCTACTACTTTTAATGCCCTGTTGGAAAGAGTGGCTGGTGCTTTGGACCTCCAACAGACTTTAAATGGACAATTAGACAACATATGTTATGTGCCTATGGGTTTTCTGAAATATGTGTAACCCCTCATATTGTTGTGAATGCATCTGCTAAGGTTAAAGAATTGAATGATTACTTAAGAGGGCCATGGAATACAACTTTTGTAAATTTTACTTTGCAATTAGTTCATGACATTGTTCGT
>CABHPQ010019348.1:0-18682 GCA_902168405.1 Peromyscus aztecus | reverse complement strand
TTTTCTTTTTTCTTTAGTCCCTGTTCAGGCGCCATTCTGTGGGGCGTTTACCCACCACCCCCACAGCTTCCCAGAGTTTTCTTGAGTGTGAGCAGCAGGAAATATTAGATAGAAAGATTTATTGCGGAGAATATCGCGGAGATAAACAGATAGAAAATAAAGGATAGCCTCGAGAGGGCCTGGAACCTTTTCCAACGGGCCCCGACTGTCTCTGCCCCAGGGTATTTATAGAGACGCCAAGAGGGTGGAGCAAATGACCTCCTCCCCCAGCACAGCCAAGTGCAGACCATCTCAGACACCTGCACTCAGGCCCGTGGTCCTAATCATCCTCTATGTGGATCTGCTGGGTAAAGCCACGAGGAACCCGAGAACGGCCCCCCACAGTTTCTGATGGAGCCATATTGGTTTTTATGTCGTTGAGTGTATTTTTGCACTGGCGTCTACCCATCTCCTTCTTCACTTGGTGCAAGGGGTGTCTGTCTCTGAGGGAGCCTCTCTTGGTCTGATCGATATTCTTGGTCCAGTGGGAGCTCTTGGTCTAATCGGTGCTGATGGACTCTTTGTCTCAGGGAGCAGCTCTTAGTCCAATTGGTGCTTATGGGCTCTGTCTCAGGAAGTAACTGCGATCTCTTAGTCCAATGGGGCACTGGCAGGCTCTGTCTCAGGCAACACTTGCAGTATCTGAGGGTGGGTGGGATTTGGGGGAGGTGGGGCTTGTGGGTTAGAGGGTCTGATGGGGGATGGTAGTAGTCTGACCTGTCTGCCCACTGGCCTGAAACTGGGACTGCAATGGGTGGTGATGTAGGGGTGCAGGGTTGTGCCGGGGACCAGGGTTTAAATCCTCACTCTTCCTACTCCTGGTTGCATGAGCTGGGATGGGGCTTCTTTCTTCTCTGTGAAGTGGGATTGGAATCTGTACCTCACCTTCCTGCTATCCAATTGCAGAGAACACAGGTGGGAAACACATGTGAATGTCCTCACACTGGGCAGGCTGTACACACGGCCGACAGTAATGTCTGCAGTTACATTACATAGCACTGTCCTCACACTGGGCAGGCTGTGTACATGGCTGACACTAATGTCTGTAATTACATTAAATATCACTGTCCTCACACTGGGCAGGCTGTGCACATGGCTGACATAATGTCTGCAATTACATTACATAGCACTGTCCTCACACTGGGCAGACTGTGCACACGGCTGACACTAATGTCTGCAATCATATTACATAGCACTGTCCTCACACTGGGCAGACTGTGCACAAGGCGGACACTAATGTCTGCAATTACATTACATAGCACACACAAGGGCTCTTGTTAGGGAGAGGTTGGGCTGCCAGAGGCCATCTTAGGTCTGTGCTGGCTCCTCTGAATCACCTTGGAAAGAGCTCACTCTCTGTGTACAGAAAGTCTCCTTGAATGTAAAGTACTTCTCTGTCAGGGTCAAAGACTGGGCCATAAGTGTTGTGGGATAAATTTATGATTGAAAGTCTCCTGTGAAGCATTAAGGATTATCTGTTCTAGGATAGGACATTCTATTCCCAACATATAATAATCTCCAGTCATGACAGCTTCCTGGTCTCACTTACCCAAGCTCTTAATTTGTTCCTAATCACTACTCAGCTCACTGTTTGGAAAAGGCTACTGAGACCAGAGAGGCCAATCTTGGGGCTGGGTCATATGGCAACCAGGCTTGGATGTATCCTAGAGGCTCTGCTTCCTAGATTTCCCTTACCCAGAAGGACAGAAGCATTCCCCAGACCTTCCAACAGTGCGACAGACACAGACATGGGCCACCACACTCCTAATGCCATGTTGTTTTTATACTTGGGCAGGCTCTCTATTGTGGAGTTCCACCCCAACCTGCAAAGTCTTTTTTGAGCCCCAGTGACAGAGCCAGAGTGATAGAGCCAGAGTGAATGTTCAGTCACTTAACCCCATTCTCTTATATAAACCACCTACCTGAAAGTTATTGAATATAAGAAAGACAAAGGTAGAAAAACATATTCAAGCACCTGTCATTTTATCACAGGTAAAACCAGCAATTAGTGAAACTATGTAACCTAGCGTCTGAAGATATTTAATTACATTTTTAGCAATGTTGACATTATCAGATGACATACTTGCTCTATTCCTGAAACCCTGCCCCTTGAGCTGGAGAAGTGGCTCAGCGGTGAAGAGACATTACTGCTGTGCAGAGCACCAGTAGTTGTTTTGCAGAACCCAAATGACAACTCACAACTGCCTGTGACTTCCTGTCCCTGGGGATTCACAGCCCTGCTCTGACCTCCTCAGGGAACTGCACACACATGTTGCACATAAACTCATGCAAACAAACATACTTATACTTAAAATCAATAAATCTTTAAAAGAAACCCAACACATTGCTCTAACCTTGCTTACACATAGCCCTTCAGGCCCTCTCCTGGAAGATGGGAAGTAACCAAGGGTCTTGTCCCCTCTCGACTGGGATTTGCATCTTCTTGTTCTGTGGAATGGTCCTTGAGCATTTGCTGAAACCTTTACAAGAAACCAAAAAGTGGGCCCAGGAGGCCTTGTTGGTGGGTCTGGGTCTTCTGAGCTGCTGGTTGTCTGGGTGTCTGCTTTTTCCTTCTTTGTCACTGGAGCTGGCTCCTTAACTACAGTTGGGGACAATTGTTTGTGGGAGAAAAGAAGGGTGAGAGAAAAGACAAAGCAAGGTGTGAGATGGAGAGAGAGAAGGGAAGAATGACAGGGAGACTCTGAGGGAGGAAAGGAGAGTGTGAAGGAAGAAAAAGAAGAAAAGATGGAAGAATAGGAAGAAGAGATGGAACAGGAGACAATGGTGGTGGACATAGCTCTGCACTGAGAGTGTAGAAATTGAAGGCTGGAGCCACTGTCCCTGGTCTCTCCGTGTCCTACACAGTGTCCTGAAGTTTAGTATCTTTGGCTGAGCTGCTGGCCACAGGGAGGATGTGCTAGGCATCCCATAGCTATGGCCCGTTGGTTGAACTCCTCGGTTTTCCTGGTCAGCTCCCAGGATTTGGCCTGTATCAGATTCTAGGTCCTTCCTGAAGTAGTGGACCTGACTTTACACATCTGTATGTTCCTTTCTCCATTTGTTCATCTCAAGAATTCTTGGGCTAGAACCCCTAATCCTTTAGATAACTGTGTGTCAGCTTCTACCTAATGCTGGATGCTGTGTTGGAGCCAATGATGAAGTTTTTAAGTTCTTGTCCCTGGAATTGGAGACTTCCAGAACAGTCAGCCCCAGTAGTCAGCTCAACACTAAAAGGAAGCTCATTAGCCTCTCCAGCATCATGTCTTCATTGAGGAGGAGCTGAGTGATGGGGAAGGGTTGTTGTTTAGAGGGAAACAGCCAGACAGAAAGACAAATGCCCCATGAAGTCGCTTGTAGGTGAGTTCTGAAAATGAAACCAATCCAATACACAGAGAACAAAAGGGTGCTTACCAGGTAAGATGAAAAAATGGTGGTCACTGTAGCATGAATCTTAGAGAGTCTTATTAATAAAATCAAACCCGGGGCCAGTTATTGGGGTGAAATGCTAGATGGTCAGAGAGACAGAACAAGCCACAGCCACCTCACCTCACCAGTTCCTCAGCTGGTCTTGTTTCCTCAGACTGGAAATTTCTGTGTCCTCATCCCAATGGCTCTCAGCTGAATGCTGCTCGAAAACCTGAAGCTTAACCAGCTAAAAGCTTAACCAGCCAGATGCTTCTAGTTTCTGGTCCTCATGCCTTATATACCTTTATGCTGTCTACCAACAATCCCTAGGATTAAAGCCTCACTCTCTGGGATTAAAGGCGTGAGTCACCATGCTTGGCTATATCCTTGAACACATGGATTTCTGCCTCTGGAATGCTAGGATTAAAGGCGTGTGCTATCACTGCCTATCCTTTATGTTTAATATTGTGGCTGTTCTGTCTCTGACCCCAGATAAGTTTATTAGCATGCACAATATTTCGGGGAACACAATACCACCAGTCACCAGGGTTCATATAACTTGTGATTTCATTTTAATTTCATTCTAGATAATTTTAATTTCCCCCTTGATTTCTTCAATGAGCATTGGTCACTCAAGAATTCACTATACATACTCTCAGTATTTGTATATTTCCTCTTGCTGTTGATTTTTATTTTCTTTCAATTTTTTTCTGAAAGGATGGAGGAAATTATTTTTGTTATCTTATACTTTTAAAGACTTGCTTTGTTGCTTAAAACATGGTCTATTTTAGAGACAATTCTATGGACTGTAGAGAAAAATGTACATTGTGTATCAGGTAATTGGAATGTTCTACAGGTATCTGTTTTGCCAGTGTCCATGTCAGAGGAGCAGCAGATGGCAACTGACTTCAGAAGATCAGACCACCAGGAAACAAACCCTGCTGGGTGAATCTTGTATAGGTAAGGCCCCGAGAGCCCCGGCCCCAGAATGTTTCTTCTACTGCTGTGTCTTTGCAGGCTTTGCTGATGCCAGTTTTCTCTGGTATATGGCACGGTGTGAATGGGTGTGGGGAGATCCCCTCTGCCCTTAATGTAGTGTGGTCATTTCCTGGAAAATCCCCATTCTACTGGGAATTTTTACCTGTGGATTATTATGAAGATGATTTTCTTTTAAGCTGTACTATTTAACTGAAACAATCACATTATACAATAATAGTGTTAGTTTAAATAAGATTTTGCTGGTTGAGGGTTTATAATTAATATAGTAAAAATTACAATAGAGGTTATTTTAGTGGAAAAATTATTATAGGTAAAGATAGGAAAATGTTACCCCTGCCTCTGATAAAGAACAGGCTGCAGAGGATAAAAAATAAAACAAGGGAGTATCATACAGCTAGAACACATGAGTTTCTATTGAGGAACCACATGGACTCTGGCTTAGGTAATGATTAAGAAAAGCAATTGAGTTCCAGTAGCCCAAGGAGCTTAAATTCTTTTAATTTTTAAGACTGTGTGACTCAAAACTCCATGAAACCACTGCTTGAGACTAAGGACTATGGATTCCACCTTCCTATCCCTTCAAGGAACTTGGACTTAACCTCCTGGCTGTATTTGGATAAGAAAAGAGTCATTCTAAGAGAAAGGCTTTAGGTACCAGGATGTAGGTGGAGATGAGGACAAGTGGAACTTTCACCTTGAGCCTGAAATTACAGACTGTGGGAACCCAGATGTGTGAACTGTCCAAACTGGGCCTGATCCCTGCCTCAGACTTTCTCAAGCTCTAATGAGCCTTGTTTCAGAACTCCTCAGCTGTGTGGGGGAAGACAAGGTTTACCCACCTGTCTTTGACATTGAACTGGCCTCCAAAGGAGGTAGTCCATTTTCTGGTAGAAAAGAAGCACCAACTCACCTCATATCATTCTGAGGTAAAAATAGGTTTAATCTGCTATAATCTAGTGAGCTCGAAATTCCTAAATGCTGTTAATGGCCACATCACAATTTCCTGTGACTCCACATCCATCTTCATGCTCTGAAGGACTTCTGTCAAAAATAGTCATCAGTCAGTGTCTGCACCACTAGGGAATGAGCTCCCATCCTCCTTGTTTCAGAGAGTCAGTTTCCTTGGCTGTTTCTTTCAGTCTCTGCAACATCTCAGTGAGGGAGGATTGCCACCGTCTCCATTGTCCAGATGCAGAACCTGAGACTCCCAGGTTAGGAAATGTGTCCACACAGCTGGGTCCATGCACTGTCTCCAGGACAACTCTGTATCAATATATTTTGGCCATTTATCAACAAAACAACTGATCAATTGGCCAAGCAATAGAAGTTCACTGTTTCCCTCATTCAGCGGTGACTTGAGGGTCTGTACCTATTACTGAGAACTCTACGTGAGTTTGAGAAACTTAGTCAAGCACTCGAGAGAATAAATTAAGAAACGGAAACATCTAGAACCAAGGAAAAAAATAGAGAGTAAATATTGCTCCAACTAGTGAAAGTGGGGTATAGGGACCCCAAAATGACAGCTGGGAATCAGGCCCAGAGAAAGTGAATTGACGTTGCAGGAGGAGGTAGAGTGTCCTCTGGGAGGAGAATCAAAGAATGAATAGAATAAAAGGCATGTGCCTGATGGCAAAAGTGAAGTGACTGTGATGTGTGTGTAGGAATATCTCCTCTGTGAAACAAAGACATTATTAATCAGGGATAAAACAACAGGAACCACAACCAACAGTAACAACAATCTCTAAGTGTTAAAATGAGCCATTGGTTAAAATGATTCTTTAAAATAGTGGTTGTAACACAGTTTTGCCTGCTGCTTTCTCCGCAGCTTGTAACCTATTTCATTTCTTTGGGTGTAAGGCATTTTAGATTAGAATTGTGATATGCTATATGTTTTGTTCAGATTGTATACTGATGTTTCAGTTCATCCTTCAGCTTTAGCTGCTGAAATTATGCAACTGTGAAGACTAGCCTTTGTTTCTGCAGATTGATTTCTTATTCCTTATTGAGTATCTTTAAGTAATGTTAAGAGATTTCACACCTTATAGAAGAATGGAGTTCAGTCCCAGTACACATTTTGCGTATCTGATAACCACCTGTAACTCCAGGGGACCTGACACCCTCTTCTTGCTTCTGGAGACACATGAACAAGGTTTGAAGGCAGCATGTGCAGAACTTTCCTGTTCCCAAAAGACCTGTTTATCAGTTAGGGAAGTTCTTCTATAGCCGAGAAGAGATGTGGGGAGTTTATGCACACCTCAACCTTTTGTGGTGATGCCCTTCATTTCCAGTTAGCCAACTCTGATCAGTAAGGAAAGGTCAAGCAAAATACAGAAACACATGCTAATAGTTTTGACACAAGATTTCAGTTAAATTATATAAACCAGTAGTAAAGATGTGAAAAATGAGAGGATTGTTAGGATTAGAGAAATGCAAAGTGAGATGAGTTACCTCCTCTTATGTCTGATAACGGCAAACCAGTTAAAGGTGTCTATGTTAGGGTTTGCAATGGAGCAGGATTGGGCAAGAAGCTCCCTCAAAGTGTAAAAAAAAAGTGTGACGGGGAAAACTTCTCAACAGCTAGCATTGTTAAAGAGGTGCATACTTCTTATTATTTAGAAATATCACTTTGATGAATTCATCCTGTGCATATATTGGCAAGACTCTAGTAGAATATAACACTGGAGCAGTGTTTCTGATTTCAATTATAAGTGAATGAGGAAGGAATTGAATGGCTGCACATTTCTCAGTAAGCCACCCATAAAGGACAGCACTGTCCTCTCCCAGCAGCCTCTGCTATTTCAGACCCAGCATTTATTAGGGTCACTCCTGGGACCAGCTAGCTGGTGGCACCTTTACTGGCTCAACTTCAGAGAATTGAGACTGTGCAAATTATTCAGGGCACTGCAATGTTACCAGAAATAGATACTGAAGCCCCAGTGAGCAGGCAACACCAGACAAGAAGGCCCCCAAGTTGGAACATCTTTGGTCCTGACACTTGTGTTGTCGCAGGAGGATAAAGAGAAACCAGAACTTGTAGTGAATGCCTGTCACTCTCACTCTTAACCTTCCTACAAGACACATGTGCTCCTGTTCACAGCAGTAAGAATGGAAACAGCAGAGATGTCCATATCCCTAGTGGATAAAGAAAGGGAGGTGTCGTGCACAAGAGAATTTAATTCAGCCATAAAAAAAATGAAATCATGACATTTCTTGAAATGAATGGAACTGGAAGTCATTGTGGTAAATGTAGCTAGAGTTTTCCTGCCTGGCCCACGGTCAGGATAAATCTCTTTCACCTGCCAGACCCAACCAAGTAAACACAGAGACTTATATTGCTTACAAACTGTATGGCCGTGGCAGGCTTCTTGCTAACTTTTCTTATAGCTTAAATTAATCCATTTCTATAAATCTATACCTTGCCACATGGCTCGTGGCTTACCGGCATCTTTACATGCTGCTTGTCCTGGCGGTGGCTGGCAGTCAGTGACTCCCTCTGCCTTCCTGTTCTTTTAATTCTCTGTTAGCCCCGCCTATACTTCCTGCCTTGCCACAGGACAATTAGTGTTTTATTAGCAACACATTTGCCATACAGAACATTCCACAGCAGGTAAACAAAGTTATCCAGATTCAGAATGGCAAAATAACCCAATTTTCTGTCTTGTACAATGAGTTTTCAACTTGTGTGTTAATGCATATACATATAAACCACACATATATTTGAATGTGTGTGGATCATAAAAAAAGGAAGCCCATGAGAGGAAAAGGAGTCTTAAGGAAAGAGAAGAAGGGGAAAGAGGGAGCAGGGAATGTGTATGACATGAAAGGAAAAGGAAGGGGAAGCCATTAGCATGGTCTGGGGACTGTAAAGGACAGCAGGGAAGGGAGAGGGAGAGGAAAAAAGCTTATAGAAAATCCCACAGCAAATCCACTATTTTTATATTGAATTTAAAAATAATAGACATAACTATGTACAATTATGATTGAGGAAAAGCTGTTGTCTTGTTCAGGCAAGGCCTAGAGGAGAACTTGAGAGACACAGCTAGGGTATGGAGGGGAAGGTCTTAGAAAGGCAAGTTGACGCAATCTCTTATGTCAGGTCCTTTCTGCTTGTTGCCATTTCTGCTTGAAACATATTTGCACTTCTTCATGTTACCTAAATCAATTTTTTGCTTCAGTGAAACTTCACAGCTTCCATGAAGCCAGCCTCAGACCCCTCCCAGAAAAAAGTTTCAGGTTCCCAATACCTGGCTCCTCCAAGCTTGGGGCAATCCTGCCCTTAGAAGTAGCTTTGGCTTTGTGTCACTGTTGAGCCTAGACTCCAGGAAGAAGCCTTTCTCCAACACTGTGACAGTCATTGATGCATAAAATCTGAGCAGTCAACAGAAGCCATTAAACCTAGGTTGTCATTAGTCTGACACAGCATTGTCTATGTCTTGAATTTGTTAGAGTCTAAAATTCCCCAACACCATCAGCACCTTCTCTCTGCCTCTTGCCCCCAAATCTCCTAAATACCCTCATATAGGCTAGGGCCACACTGGAGGAATTCCTACTCAGGGGTTGTAGAAGGATGCACACGAATTCCTTGTTTCTCTTCATGGTCACCTGGGATGCTGGGGAGACAATGGCCCTCATATTGTGATCACAGGATGAGATGCAAGTCCTCATTTGAGAATGTTCTAAGGAGACCCTAGAGAAAATATCTAAGGTTAGCCAAGAAACTCCATCCAAAAGGTTGCTCAAGATGCTTGAGTGGCCATGATTGATGGAGACTAAGGCCCAGAATTGTGGAACTTGAGGCTGGCACAAAGTGGTCTGTTCAGTGTGAGCTGGGAAGAGGACCCAGAATGGATGAATGGGAGTATGTTCTGGTGGGAAAGCTCATAGTGTTTGCCTAGGCTGGCCCATCTCATTATTTGAAAACTCAGAGGTAAAGACACCTGCATACGGTCATGCAATAAGTAGGGTAAAATTGTGGTTCCCACTTTGCTCTGCCTATTCTTCCTATGTTCCCTCTCTGCATCTGGAAGCCCTCATGATCTCTCCTGGGCAGAGCCAGCCTCTGTGAATGGGTACTGTGAGGGGTCAATAAAAGAACTACCTCCATCTTGCTGACTCAAGCACATGTCCTTGATGACTTTTTTTAATGTTCCTCCACAAGTCTATTGCTCAGAGCAGAAAATTGCCCCAACACTAAAAATAAAGGAAGAAAATGAATGGTTCCATGACCACTGTGCTGTTGAGTTTTCGTGTTTCTTCCATATGGAGCCATGAAGGCTGGCTAAATGATTCACATCCTTCCTACCTTGGTTTGTCCATGTGTGTAGTATGGCTGTATGACTCCCATGTTCCCATTGCACAGAAGGTGGATGACGTATGAATGTACAAGCCGGGATGGATGTTGGCTGATAGGGAGGAACCCAGTGCTCTTGGGTAAGAGGAAAAACAAAGATGTTAGGGAGAATTAGGATATGAAGTGAAAACTCATAGACTCAATCTGCCTTTAGTTATAGCTTGATCCAAGTCCTGAAATGATGCCCTTTATTTCATGTTCTTAATAATGACTTTATTCTCTGATGGAGTTTGCCAGATAGTTGTAACTGAAGAATGTATGGATGAAGACAGACAAGGGAGTTCTGTGGACACCCAAATCCTATGTGGGCAAAGAGGTAATTTAATGCCACCAGTAAGAAACTAAAGCAATCCTGTGATGTAGGTTCCACCTTGCAGGCACAAAAATGTATATATTCTTCTTACTAGCCCATGTCTCTTCTTGAGTCTGTGAGATGGGTCAGCAGGAGAGGAACTTTCTTCACAGGCCTAATGACTCATGTTTGCTTGGCAGAACACACAGAAATGTGGAAGGAGGCAACAGCTCACGAAATTTATCCTCTGACCTCAACAGGCACATGGTTCTACATGCATCTACAATCACACATGAAAATCACCCACATACAAACACAAAATAAAAATGAAAATATCAGTAATATACAGAATTTTCTAAGGCCATATAGATTGCAGACTCTGAACAAAGTTGGAATCTGGCCTCCCCAGAATATTCAGGGCCAGAATCATCCAGACTATAAGACTGAGCGCTGACCACCATCTTACATTTAATGAACTGAACCCGTTCTGATATATAGAGGCCAAGCTCTGCCTCCAAACCCTATGGCTCATGTGTACAGCTCTTCCTATCCCCACAGGTGTCAAGGTCACATAGGGTAGAAACCCAGTGCTTGGGTCTTTCCACCTAGACCAGGCAGCAGCCAGGTGGCAGGGCGGGACTGTCCCTAGGCTTATACATCCTGTTTTCCACATGTCCCATTGTTTGAATTGGTCACCAATCCTGAGCCCATGTAAAGCTTGAAGTGCAAAGAAAGAGGAGGGGGCTGGGCCCTGGGTTGAGGACAGCACAGAGCTGAGGCACTGCTATTTACAAAGCCCTTAGGGCCTGTCCTCAATATGAGGTGGCCATGGAAAAGGACATTATAAACATGTGATTCTGGGAGTTCATGTAGTCAGACCTGCTATGGCTTTGTCTTGGCTTGCTTCTGTGTGCAGACCTTGTTCCTGTCTGTGTGACACCATGTTCCACAAACCCATGGAAACCTTGTTCCCAGATATGGAGCACAGAGCCAAGCGCCATGCCAATATCTTGTTAAGAGGGGTATTCACAACCTAGGGACACAGACTAGGGGTGCTGGAGTTAGAAGTGGTAGCCTCAGTTGCCCTAGCGCAAAATAGGTTAACTAATACCTTGTACATGGATGTTCTTGGAATTACGGGCAGGGAAGTTCCTGGGGCATCATGAGTGTGTGGAGGGAACTTTCAGGGGTCTGGTCAGAGCCTGGGACTGGCAGGACCTGGGTTCAAATCCTCACTCTTCCCACTGCTGTCTGCATGACCTGGGATGGGGCTTCTTCCTTTTTGAGGTGAGAGTGAAAAGTGCACCTCACCTCCCTGCTATCCATGTGCATGAAAACAGGTGGGAAACACTTGTGAACGTCCTCACACTTGGTGGGCTGTTCACACAGCTCACAGTAATGTCTGCAATTACATTACAGAGCACACACAAAGGGCTCTTGTTAGGGAGAGGTTGGGCTGCCAGAGGCCATCTCAAGTCTGTGCTGGGTCCTCAATCAGGGCCTGCACCACTAGGGAATGGGCTCCCATCCTCCTGGTCTCAGGGAAGTCAGTTTCCCTGTGCCGTTTCATTCAGTGTTTGCAGCAGCTCAGGAAGTATGGTATTGCCACTGTTTCCATCGTATAGATGAGGAGACTGTGACTTCCATGTTTGGGAAGTGTGTCCACACATCTGCATCCTGGATGACTCCATACTAATATTGATCATTTGTCAACAAAACAACCAATCAGTTGTCTGAGCAATTGAAGTCAATTGTGTATACATGTTTGTCAGGGATGACTTGAGGGTTTGTCTCTCTTAAAGAAATGCTTAGTGTTGTTTGAGAAACCCAGTTAAACAATTGGGAGTAAGTAAGAAACGGAAAAATCGAGAACCAAGGAAAAAATATACAGGAAATATATTGCCTCAACTAATGAAAGAGGCAAATAGGGTCCCAAACGACGGCTTGTTGTCAGGCCCAGAACACAATAATTGACATTGGAGCAGGAGAATAGAGTGTCCTAAGAGAAGATAATCACAGAACAAATGCTGAATGAATAGAATAAATGGCAGGTGCCATATGGCATGTGTGAAGAATTAAGGATGCACGAGTAGAAAGTATTTCACTGGTGAAACAAAAAGATCCCTAACGCAGGAAAAACAAAACAAGTACAAAAATCCCTTATTTTTCAAAGGAGCCCTGGCTTAAAATGATGCTTAAAAATATTGGTTATAAGTCAGTTTTGCCTGCTACTTTCTGCACAATTTGTAACCTGTTTCATTTCTTTGGGTGTAAGGTGTTTTAGGTTAGAATTGTGATATCGCATATGTTTGTTCAGGTTGTATAGTGACGTTTCAGGCCATCCTTCAGCTTCAGCTGCAGAAATCATACAGCTGTGAAGACTAGCCTTTGTTTCTGTAGACTGCTTTCCTGTTCTGTATTGAGTGTCTTTAAGTTCTGTTGAAAACTGCCAGGGACCAGCCTCAGCAGTTTTGGGGGTCTGAAGGACAGGACACCTGCAAGGCACAGTAACAACTTAGAGACAGTGCACATGCAAGCTGACAGGTCACTTCAGGCTTCTGCAGTTGCTAAGTAGCTTCTTTGCTACAGCTTCCTTAGCTTCCCTAGCTTCTTTAGCTTCTGCTTTTGTCCTGGTAACCTCAGTCTTTTATTATCATAAGCAAGAGGGAACAGAAAAAAAAAAGGGGACATCACCCAATACAGAATGTTCTCAGGATTCCAAAGGTTATTCTTAAAAAATCAGAAATAAATTCTTCATCATCTTTTACTAAACACAGGAACTATCCCAGGCTTAACACCAAAGCAAGCATAATCTATTTTTATTATTCATGATTATACAGTCTTCTGAGCACTTGACCCGGAGGCTAACAACATGCAATTTCACAGAAAAAGGTAAAAATAAGAAGAGTGGTCAATGTACCAGACAGTCATTTCCTTCTTTCACAGCCTGCTCTGACCTCAAGACCCCTGCAGCCGCCTAAGTTCCTCCTCAGCCCTCTGCAAATCCCAAGGCCCATGACTGGTGGGCCACAATGACCTCAGACAAGAAATCTGTCCCTGCAAGTCAGCAACTTTTGTCTTTCTTATCCCAACAGTTCCAAGGAAGACCTGATCCAATTTTCAGAGCTTCCATGAAAGAAGCTCACCTTTCCTGGCAGCTCTTTTCAATCTAGGAACCCAATAAAACTTGCATCAATCATTCCAACCATTGCCACATTGTCTCTACACTCCTTCAGAGGAATCAAAATATCTGGATTAAAGGTGCTATCACCCTTTCTTGGTGGAGGCCACAATTTTCCTCCTATTCTAGGTTTCCAGACTTTTAGTTTGTCATCCCATTTATATGTTACTCCATCCACAGACTTCAGGCATTACCCCTTAGGGTTTCAAGTTTTACACAATGCCCTTGAAATATCCTCAGAAACTGAATTAATCATTATGGCCAATTTGAGTCCAGTGTGTTGATACACATCACACCATGTGCTATAGTTGACCACACATTCGGTACAGTTTATCCAAGCCTGAAAAGTTTCCCCAGGCTTCAGGTTCTTTCCCATGAACTGCATAATTGCCTCGACACAAGCCTCCTGGGTGATCACCTCTGTATAATTTCCTGTCAAATTTATTTCACTCCTTTCCTGTATCACAGAAATCACCATTGATCTAGGAACATGGAACATGAAGATCAGATAGAAGAAAAAGGCTAGCATTACAAGAAGTAATTATATGGAGGAGAACATGACATGTGCATGCCATAAAGCATGACCTTGGAACACGTAGTCATTTCTGCCTTGGCCCTTTAGAGGCATGCTAAGCAGAAGATCTGGAGGGGAACACACGGAGGGTTGATGGTCCACAATCTCGAGTCTTCTTTTCTCCAATCTCTGCTGGCAGCACGTTAGCCATCATATGCTGTCCCCGGCATCAAACATGCACTTTTTCCTTTAAGGAAGTTTGTGATGTGTGTTTGTGTGTGTGTGTGTGTGTGTGTGTGTGTGTGTGTGTGTGTGTGTGTGTGTTTATGTGCTTGAATTGTTTCTTGAAAAAAAGAATTCAAGTATGACTATATACTATCTGTGTTTTTAATGCAATGGTGAGATTGACATATTGGCTCAGCAGTTATTAGTGCTTACTGTTCAGAACTTTATTGGATAGCTCATAAGCGTGTACACCTCATGGGGATCTGAAACCCTATTCTGGCTTCTGGGGGCACACACACAGAGGTACAAAAGAGATACATACACATAAATAAAAATAAAGTATTAGAAACACTCGTAACTAAATAGACGTATACACAATATCACAACTTGGCTCTGTGGCAGACAGGATCTACCTGTTATAATGATGCAGACAAGGCCAACTTAGCTAGCATTGCTTAGATAGATCCATCTTGCCACACAACTCCCCATGTGACCTTGAACCTGACACTTTTTTCTCTCTCTACTTTGGTTCTCCAGCTGTGGAATGAGAGTATGACTCCTTTCTTAATCTTTGAAAGTTTCCTTAACATTGATATGTTTTGAAGGCAGCATGCATAGCGTTTTCCTGTTCCTATATGAACCACTTGTCAGTTAGCTGAGTTCTTCTACAACAGAGAACAGAGGTACAATTAAACAAAAGACTTTAGTTTATGGACATCTAAGCCAGGTGGTTTGATGTCCTTTATTTCCAGAAAGTCAACACAGATCAATAAGAAAATTCAAACACACTACAGACATATATGATGATAATTTTGAAAAACTCTTTAGTGAAATTATATAAACTATTATTAAAGATATGAAAAATGAGAGGATGGTTAGGGTTAGAGAAATGCAAACTGAAATGAGTTATATCCTCTCCTCTCTGATAATGGCAAACCAGTTAAAAGAATCCAAGTTAGTTCTTTTAAGGGAGCAGTGTGGGATACAAGCTCCCACAGACTGCTAGAGAAAGTGGATAGGGAATAGTTGTCAACAGCTCCCATGATTTAAAATGTAAATTCGTTAAAATTTTGAACTCTCACTTTGAAGAATTTATCTTGTATATATTTTGGCAAGACTTTATTAGGATATAATGTCATAGCATTGTTTATTTCCAAAAAGATAAGTGAGTGAGGTAGGAATTGAACAGCTGCATAATATTGGTTACTGCCAATATTACCCAAAAAGGATTCTGAGGTTTCATTGAGCAGGCCACACAAGACAACAAGGCTCCCAAGTTGGAACATCTTTGGTCCTAACAACCAGAATGGTCATAGGAGGAAGAAGAGGAAATACCATACAGTTAACACCTGTCACTCTCATACTTAATCTTCATACAAGAGATGTGTTTCTGTTCACAATAGGTAAGAAATGGAACCATCAGAGATGTCTATACTCAGGAGTGAATACAGAAAATGAGGCCAAGTGCATAATGAAATTTTATTCAGCCATAGGGAAAAGTGAAATCATGACATTTCTGGAAATGAATGGAACTGGAAGTCATTGTGCTAAACACAATCATTGAGATTCAGAATGACAAAATACCCATTTTCTGTTATGTGAAAGGGAGATTTAAATTTGCATGTATGTATATTTGCATGTGTGCATGTATATGCAGACATAAAATAAGCAAAAAGACAAGAGGAGTTCTCAAGGGAAGAGAAGAGGAGGAAAAGAGAGCAAAGGATGCATGTTACAGGAAAGCAAGAGGAAGGAAGAAGACATTAGCAAGAGAGGATGTGGAAGGACAGCAGGTGAGGGAGAGGGATAGGAACTAATGCTGGTAACCAGTAGACATGTCAGAGCAACAGCAGATGGCAATGGAGGTTTGAGATGTCAGTCCACCAAGAGGAAAACCTCTGATGGACCAATCCCATGTAGGCAAGGCCATGAGACTACAGACTCCGAAATACCTTTTGCTTCTGCTGTACCTTTTGTATCTGATATAATGCATGTGTATGTGGGGAGTCCCCCAATACCTATAGAGTAGTGTGTTTACCTCATGAATTCATCCCACTACTGGGCATGTGTATCTGTGCACTGTCATGGAGATGATCCTTCCTTAAGCTGTATAATTTTGATGCATAAAAATGAATACAAGGATTTGTTACTTAATCTAGGCCCATAATTCCCCCAGAAGCTGCTTCTGATCACAGCTCAAATTAATGAGCACTACTCATTGCTTCCAAAGAGCTTTAGATTAGAACAGATGCCTTTCTAATGATTTTTAGATAAACATTTCAAATCATTTGCTCACAAGAATACACAGCTTTCCTGTCTGGCTAGGTTGTAAATACAAATACAACCTAGTTATTGCTTGCTGGAAAATGAGTAAGTCCTTACACCAATTCCTGACCTCAATTTGTGAAAATAAACTCTGACTAGTCAAGGCTACAGAAAATAATTTGACTCTGTAGCCCCATATGAGGGCTGCAGGTGTTCTTGGATAGTTAGAAGTTACACACAGGACAAAAAGTACATTTTATGTTTAAGCACTATATGTATGGTATCTTGGAAAATGTAGACTTGAGCTGATGGTAGAAAACATTCACATTCTCAGGAATACTGGCCTGAACTTCAATTAGAGGATTTATGGCAACTCCTTGCCTGTTAATTGCAAGGAGTTAGTTCAAAATGTTGACATAGTCATAGTTTCTGTAATCATTCACTTAATAATGGAGTGTAGCCTTTTTGCGAATGATGGATTGTCTGAAAGGGTTTGTGGGAATACATAAGCTATAAAAAGACATGATAGGATGGAGCAATGAGAAAGAACAACATGAAAAAATAAAGAAAACTACAAGAGAGTGCATGAGTTTTCTTATTTTACCTTACCCCTCAGATCAAAAAGTTGTAGCTTCACCATGCTGTGGATTTCCCTTTGAGCTCTGTGCTGCCTAGAAGCTGGTACTCCAGGCAGAGATAAACTAAGTATGTAGGAAATCACCATAGCAAAAACACAACTTTAGATAGTGAATTTAAAAATAATAGAAATAACTAAATACAATTATAACTGAGGGAAAAGTTGCCTTGTTCTAGAGATGAGCAGGCAAGGTCTAGAGTGGAGATAAATTTCAGAGACAAAGCCAGAATGTGAAGGGGCGGGACTTGGAAAGCCAAGCTGACCCCAGCCTGTGCTCTTTATGCCCAGGTCCATTGTGCTTGCTGCCTTCTCTGCTTGAAACCTATTTCCTCTTCACTTTGCAACCTAAATCTCTTCTCTACCTCAGTGAAAGTTCAAACCTTCCATGAAGCCAACTATAGACAGCTATAGATCTCTCCCCAGAGACCAGATGAAGGCTCCCACTACCTGGCTCCACCAAGCTTGGGGCCACACCATCCTTAGCAAAATAGCTATGACTTGTTTTGCTTACTGAGCCTAGACTCCAGGAAGAAGCCTTTCTCCATACACTGAGACAAGTCATTGATGAATAAAGTCTGAACAGTCAACAGAACCATGAACCTAGGTTGCCACTAATCTGACACAATATCATGTATGTTCTCAAATTTGTTAGAGTCAAAACTTCCCTAACACAAAGAGCACCTCCCCTCTGCCAGTTTCTCCAAAGCCTCCTGAAGACCCATGTTCACATTGGAGGAGTCCTACTCACTGTTTAGGAGGAGGGTAAACACCCAATCCTCCACTTACTGCATGGCATTATTTGTTGCTAGAGGTGACAGTGTCCCTTACATTGTGGTGAAAAGCTGAGATGCAAATCCCAGTTCCAGGCTGTCCTAAGGAGACTCCAAAGAAAATGTCTAAGGTTAGCCAGGATATTCCAAGCCAAAGGACACCCAGATGCTTCAGTGGAAGTGATGGATGGAGAGGAACTTCTGCCAAGACTAAGGCCCTGAGTTGTGGAACTTGAGGCTGTGAAAAAGTGGTTCATTCAGTATGTGTTGGAAAGAAGACCCAGAATGGACGAATGTGATAATACTCTATTGGGAAGGCTCATAGTGTTTGCCTAGGCTATCCCATTTCATCATTTGGAAACTCTGCAGAAAGACACCAGTTTGTGCTCATACAATAAGAAGGCTAGAATTGTGGCTTTCAGGTCACTCTGCCCATACTTCCTATGTACCTGCCCTATATCTGAGTTCCTTAATCATCTCTCCTGGGCAGAGCCACTCACTGTGAGTTTTTTTTTCTGTAAGTGCCTGGACTATAATGACATCCCTCCTTCTCACTGACTCAAGCATCTACTTTCTAAACCAGATTCCTAGATGATATTGTTTAATTTATATCCAAGGCTATTAATTTTTAGAGTAGAAAATTCCAACAGCAGGAAAATATAAGGAGGAACAAAACTGCATTCATGGCCACTGTGCTGCCATTGAGGAGTGTTTCTTCTTTATGGAGCCAGTGAGGCTGCTCAGCTGATTCACATCCTTTCTACCTGGTTATCAGCCATATTTAGAGTGTGGCTGTGTGACCCACATGTTGCCATTGGGGAGGAGGCAGGTGATGCGGGAATGCACAAGGCAGGATGGCTAAGGGCTGATAAGGAACAATTTAGCTCCCCTGGTTTTATAGAAAAAAACAAAGAGGCTAAGGAGAATTAGTATTTGAGGTGAAAAATCATGGAATTGAACTGGCTTTGGATATTGCTGGATCCAGGTCTTTTTTTTTTTTTTTTT
>CABHPQ010019331.1:0-14885 GCA_902168405.1 Peromyscus aztecus | reverse complement strand
CTCACTCATAGGAGAATACTAGATGTGGAGCAAGGATGACTGGACTGCTACTCACATCACCAGGGAGGCTACCTGGAAAACAGGACCCCAAGAAAGTCACGGGGATCACACAATGATGGAGAAATGGATGAGATCTTCATGAACAGGCTGGTCATAAGTGGGGAAAACGAAGAGTGAGGGTCGAGGGAAAGAGAGCTTGGGGGAGCGGGAGACCCCATATGGATCAACAACAGAGAGGGAGAACAAGGAATAGGAGACCATGACGAATGAGGACCATGTGAGAATAGGAAGAGGCAAGGTGCCAGAGAGGCCCACAGAAATCCACAAGGATACCCCCACAGTGGACTGCTGGCAATGGTCGAGAGACAGCCCGAACTGACCCACTCTGGTAATGGGATGGCCAAACACCCTAATTGTCATGCTAGAAACCCCGTCCAATGACTGAGGGATCATGGCTAGGCCCTGGGCGAAACTCCGGGAGTCCAATTGGCGAGATAGAGGAGAGTCTATATGAATGAGAATTGTTGAGACCAGGGTTGGATAAAGCACAGGGACAAATAGCCAAATGAATGGAAACACATGACCTATGAACCAATGGCTGAGGGGCCCCCAACTGGATCAGGCCCTCTGAATGGGTGAGACAGTTGATTGGCTTGAACTGTTTGGGAGACATCCAGGCAGTGGGACTCGGTCCTGTGCTCATTGCATCAGTTGGCTGTTTGAAACCTGGGGCTTATGCAGGGTTGCTCGGCTTGGCCTGGGAGGAGGGGCCTGGCCCTGCCTGGACTGAGTCTACCAGGTTGATCTCAGTCCTCGGGGGAGGCTTTGCCCTGGAGGGAGTGGGAATGGGGGGTTGGCTAGGGGGAAGGGGAGGGGGGCGGTAAGGGGGAGAACAAGGGAATCCGTGGCTGATATGTGGAACTGAATGGTATTGTAAAATAAAATAAAAAAATAAATAAAAAATTAAAAAAAAGAAACAGTCCCTTCAAACACTGAATTCCACGGCAAGAAGCTGACTGAAGCAACCCTTTAGGGAGAGGAAGGAGGTGATCATGAAGATAGGAAAGAGAGGTGAAAAGTGCAAAGATTGGGTAGGAAAAAAGGGAAGTGGGGAAGAAGAAAAAGAGGCAGGAAAAAAAATCTTAGCTAGTTGGGAGCTCATCGGAATTTACAAGTGAATCATAGACGTGACAAAACTTGGCTTTTCTTGGGATGAAAGAGAATTGCAAACACTTCCCAAGCCCTTCACCATGACTTGTGGCATACCATGGTTGAGCCAGTGTCCTGACTGAGAACTAGGCAGTGGTCCTGTCCCAGCCTGCAGTCTCCACCATCCATGAGTCACAGGTGGGCTCCCTGGAGGCTCTGCCCCGAGCTCTGTGAGCTGTGGGTGGACAGACCACTGCCACCACCACTGGTCAACAACAGCTCTTCCAGGGAGGTCTTCAGCTCTGAGGCCATTTTCTTCAGGATTTGATGAACAAGTCTCAGAAGGATGGAGGGGGACCCAAAGCTTGAATCCTATTCTGAAAACAGTAGGTCAACAAGTTTGTTTTGTCTCTCCTTGGAACTTAACCTGTTCCTTTAGGAAGCATCAGAGAAGAGTGACCTCCTCATGAAGATTCCCAGCTCGGAGGGACATTCCCTTCATGGCTCACAAATGCCTGGACCAGAGCAGAGAAATAGTCCTGGACTTGAACAAAAGTGGTATTTCTAGCAGCTGTCAAAGTCAGCTTGTTGCAGAACTGGGAAGGGCCAAAACTAAGAATCCAAATTCCTCATTCTCAGCCTTCTCAAGGACGGTGGTGTCTTCATCTGCCAGCACTGGACCACACGGCCCTCCTCCGGCCCCTCAGTGATCAAGCAACTCCTAACAGGCTCATCGCCATGGCCTTCTCTCATGAAGCAGCCAGGCTTCCTGTACACCTTCCCGTCACTAACACAAACAAGACCAATCATTCCACCCAGGAATTCACACAATCACTGACTAGTGTCCTATGCAACTGTTGTCATGGCAGCCAGAGTTCAATTCCAACTCTGCAACTACATGCTGGAGACCTTGGAAGAGTAACTAACCCTCTCTGAGATTCAGTTCCTCACGTTTGAACTCGTGATAAAGAACAGGGTTGTTGTAAGGATTCATTTTTGCCATCTTGTTGAGAGCAGAACTATTTGTGTAGTATTGTGTACTCCTGTGAAAGCACAGAGCAGACGCTTGCTGAATACCTTCAAACTACTTCCCACAGGGTTTGACATACAGAAGGCTACAGCAAGCAGATAGGATTATCTTCCTTATCTCTTATGCTTCTCTCGGTACCTCAGAGCTTATTGTGGGCACTGTATCAGTCAAGGTTCCAGCAGGAAGCAGATGCTGAGTCCCCTTTCAGGAAGGAACCACTTGCAGGGATGACTAAGGGAACTCAGGGGGATGGCCGAGCACTCCAGCACTAACCTTAGCAGAAAGGTGCCTGCTCCTTTAGAGCTGAAGGTCAAGGAGCAGAGCTGCTGCTAAGCCAAGAGAGCCATGGCTGATAAGACAGCTCCAGAGAACCTAAAGCCCTCAATGGAGGAGTGGGCCAGGAAGGGAAAGAAGTCTCACTCCCTGCCATCTTGACACTGTACCCTTTGATCTCTAGCTGGTGCTACCAAAGGCCAAAGCCAGGGTTGGCTGTGGACTTCCATGCAGGGTTGCACCCACAGACTGGAGTAGAGCCAAGAAAGCTGCATCTGGTGGTGCATATGGAGAAATATAAAATAGTCATTAAGTCAACCGGAACATTCCAACTGAAATGAAAATTTAGTGGAATCTCACTGGGGAAACAGAAGTAGATGGCCAACAGAAAACAAACTCAATGGAGGTTCCTTCTTTCACAATGTCAGGGTTTTTCCTTTTTTTATCTTATTATTTTTATTTATATATTTTTCTTCTCTCTTTTTACCCTATTGTTCCCTTGTGTATAGAACATGGCTTCCAGTTTAGTGTTTGTGTGGGATTCCTGAGTATGTAAATGAATGGCTCTGTTTCTTGTGTCTTCTCTTGGGTTCTTTTACTTCTGTTTGTTTTGTCCAATCCCAATAAGTTGCTTTTATCTTGTTATATTTTATTACAAAAAAAGAAAGTATAAGGGCAAAAGTATATCACTGGTTGACTGGGAATGAAGGTAGAGAGGGGAAATGGGGGTAAAGAGGTGTGGATTACTAAAAGACATGGAAGTTTTGGGGGTGATGGAAAAGCTTGTTATTTTGATTGTACTGGTGATACTATGAGTATACATACATTTGTCAAAATCCACTAAAGTGTGCACTTTTAATAAATGCTGTTATATGCAAAAAAAACAACAAAATGAAAAGGCTTAAGCAATTCAGGGTGTCATGCTTGAATTCAGTACCCAGTATTGTGGAATGAAATATAAATGTTAATAAATTTAATTTAAAGATTTTCAAACATTATTTTTTAAAAAAGAGTGTGTCAAGCACTTTCTATACATTCTGCTTCCTATATTTGACAGAGGGACTCAAAGATAGGAAAATCTTTGTGGTGAAATGAAATCATGCCTTTCATATGTTGTCGTGTATTCTTTTATAATAATTAATTACCATATAGAAAATATTAAATGGTATTATGAAATTTCATATTCTCTAAATTTTATTTTTGTTCACAAAGTCTTCCACTTTTGGGGAGTGATTCAAGACTGGGTCTCTCTGTGTAGCTGTGGCTGTCCTCGAGCTTACTCTGAAGACCATGCTGGCCTCAAACTCATAGAAATCTGCCTGCTGCTGCCTCCTAAGAACTGGGATTTAAGGTGTGCACCACCACTGCCTGGCCATATATTCTTTCTAAAGGAGAAGTTTTCTTATTGACAAGTGTTAGAGAAACTACCAAGGAGAAAAAAAACAAAATAAGTTTGGGGTCAAACAAAAAATATATGGGTATTCTTATTACATACAGACCCATTAAATTAATTTTGATATTTATTATTACACTCAAGCAATGTTTGTTCTAGAACACTTGTCCCTAAATCAACTTCATGTAAATATCGTGAAACAAATATTTCTAACTAACTTTAAACTAACACTAAGAACTCACAAAAGTGGATTTATTCATACTATCCCAAAATTAGATATATTAATATGTTGTTATATTTTAATAGCTTAAGTACTTTATGCAAAAATCTGTGCTAAAAATATGTCAAGCCCAGAAACAGATAATCTTTTGGGAAGAAGTTATTTTTATAAAACCTGATTAAATTGGTAAGTATGTGCAGTCCAAAATTCCAACACCTTGATATACGAATTACCTGGTTTGGCTTTCTGCATTGATCAAATTAATCACTGCAGTTAGTGTAAAGTCAATGACTCTTTCTCTAGGAGAAAAAGATTAGAAACTGTTAAATTCATTGAATCCTAGAGATGAAAGCAAAATATTAAAAGAACACCAGGCTGCTATACCACCAAACAAGTCATATACACATTTCAGGAATTGTACATGAGGATTTTTGAAACATAATGTTCTGCCTTCTGATTTGTAACTAGCCATTGTTTCACAATATTGTCACAACTAATTTTCCCATAGTTTTATATTTCTTGAATTAAGTGATATACATTTTCATTTGGCAATAATTGCATGGCGGTTTTGATGAGTGTAAATACGCAGCAGCATACTTTTTATTTTGAATTTTTCATACTACATAATCATAACTGTGACTTGTGATATCATGTATAGATCCATGATGAATGAACTGAATAGATGACACTGTGTCCTGGTATTTTCATAAGAATAATCACATTAAATCAATTCTTCATAGAATACTAAAATGGAATTTTGATTGGTCATCAGGCAGAATGAAATTGAAAAACTTCTCTAATGCAAAGGATACAATCAATAGGACAAAAAGGCAGTCTACAGAATGGGAAAAGATCTTCAGATCCAACAGAATACTAATATCTGAAATACATAAAGAACTCAATAACTAGACATCAACAAACTAAATAACCCAATTAAAGGTTGGGTTACAGATCTAAACAGAGAATTCACAACAGAGGAATCTCAAATGGCTGAGAAATACTTAAAGAAGTACTCAACATCCTTAGCCATCAGGGGAAAGCAAATCAAAACTACTTTGGGATTTCATCTTACACCTGTCGGAATGGCTAATATCAAAAACACAAGTGATAGCTTGTATTGGAGAGGTTGTGGAGAATGGAAAGCATTCCTCCACTGTTGGTGGGAGTGAAAACTTGTACAACCACTTTGGAAATCAATATGGCATTTCTCAGAAAATTGGAAATGAATATACATCATGACCCAACCATATCATTTCTAGGCATGTACCCACAGGATGCAACATCCTATCACAAGAACACTTGCTCAACATCGTTCGTAGCAGTATTATTCATAATAGCCAGAAACATCAAACAACCTAGCTATCCTTTCACTGAGGAATAATAAATGAAAAAGCATGGTAAATTTATGAAATGGAGTATTACTCAGCTTTTAAAACATGGCAGCATGAAATTTGCAGGCAAATGTATGGAACTAGAAAAAAAATCTTTGGGTGAATTAACACAGAAGAGGAAGACAAAAATGGTATGTACTCACTTATAAGTGGATATTAGCTCTAAATTATAAAATGATCACGCTAAGTTCTATAGACTCAGAGATACTAAGTAACAAGGAGGTCTTAAGGAAGGACAAAAGGATCTTCCTGGGAAGGGGGAATAGAATAGATTTCTTGGGTAGACTGAGGGCAGGTGGGGTTGGTTAGAAGAGAGATCAAGTAAAGGGGAGTAAATATGGGGAGAAACAACTGGAATTGGGGGGCATTTTATGGGAGAGGTGGAAATTTAGTATAAGGGAAACTACATGGAATCTGTAAGATTTATCCTGGGAAACACCCCTAGTAATGGAGGAAATGGAGTCTGAACCGACCATCTTCTGTAACCAGGCAAGGCCTCAGGTGGAGGCATTGGGACACCAACCCAGTCACCAAACTTTCAATCTATAGCTTGTCCTGCCTGTAGAGTGTTTTGGGACCAGAGTCTAACAGAATCCCCATCAACGAGACCAGAGGAACTTTATCCAGCAAATGATGGGAGCAGATGCAGAGTCACACAGCCAAACATTCTGCAGAGCTTGAGGAGTACTGAGGAGTGGGAGGAAAGATTGTAGGAACAAGAGGGATGAGGGATACCATGAGGACAGGGTCCATAGAATCAGTTGATCAGGACTAATGGAGGCTTGCAGAGATCAAGAAAACTGTAGGGATCTGACATAGGTCATCTGCATATTTGTTATGTCTCAGTTGCTTGATGTTCTTGTCAGATTCCTAACAGTGGGAGCTGGAGCTGTCTCTGGCTCTTTTGCCTACTTGTGGAACCCTTTTTCTTCTATTGGGATGCCTCATCCCGCCTTGATTTGATAGTATGTGCCTTGTTTTATAGTAGCATGTTATGCAATGTTTGGTTGATGGTTCAGAGATGCCTGCTCTTTTCTGAGAGGAGTTGGAGGCAGGGTGGATCTGGGGCAGAGAGCAGGTGGGGAAAGGGAAGGGAGGAGAAACTGTGTTTGGGATGTAATATATGAGAAAGGAATAAAAACAAAAAAATAATTAAATACTTAGTTCTTGAAGTAATAATAGATTATCTATCATATTTCTTATTGACATATAATATAAATATATTATTAAATAAAAAGCTTGCCGGGCGGTGGTGGCGCACACCTTTAATCTCAGCACTCGGGAGGCAGAGGCAGGCAGATCTCTGTGAGTTCGAGGCCAGTCTGGTCTCCCAAGCGAGTTCCAGGAAAGGCGCAAAGCTACACAGAGAAACCCTGTCTCGAAAAACCAAACAAATAAATAAATAAATAAATAAAATATATAAATAAAAATAAAAAAATAAAAAGCTCTCCTTACCCTTTAGTAATTTTTTTCTTTTATGCAGAATAGTTTTTTTATACAATATATTCTGGTTATACTTTTCCCTCCCCTTAATTTCTCCCAGTTCCTCCCCACCTCTTCTCCCATGCAAATCCACACCCTTTCTGCCTCTCCTTAAAAAAAAGGCATCTAAGGAATTATAATAAAATATAGTGAGATAAATAAAAACAAAAAAGGTTGGACTGTGAAATAGCCAGAACCTGGAAACAACCTAGATGCCCTTCAACTGAAGAATGGATAAACTGTGGTACATATACACAATGGAATACTACTCAGCAGAGAAAAACAATTTCATCATGAGGTTTGCAGGCAAATGGATGGATCTAGAAAAAAATCATCCTGAGTGAGGTAACCCAGACTCAGAAAGACAAACATGGTATGTACTCACTCATAGGAGGATACTAGATGTAAAACAGGGATGACTGAACTGCTACTCACAACTCTGGGGTGGCTACCTAGAGAGTTGGACCCCGGGAAAGACACAGGGATTGCCCAATGACAGAGAAATGGATGAGATTTCCATGGACAACCTGGACTTGAGTGGGGGTAATGAAGGGCAAGGGTCGAAGGAAAGAGAGCTTGGGGGAGTGGGAGATCCCAGCTGGATCAAAAACAGAGGGGGAGAACAAGGAATAAGAGACCATTGTAAATGGAGACCACATGAGACTAGGAAGAAGCAGGGTGCTAGAGAGGTCCCCAGAAATCCACAAGGATACCTCCACAATAGACTACTGGCAATGGTCGAGAGACAGTCTGAAGTGACCTACTCTGGTGATAGGATGGCCAAACACCCTAATTGTTGTGCTAGAAACCTCATCCAATGACTGAGGGAACCGAATGCAGAGATCCATGGCCAGGCCCCAGGTGGAGCTCCAGGAGTCCAATTGGCGAGAAAGAGGAGGGTTTGTATGAGTGAGAATTGTTGAGACCAAGATTGGAAAAAGCACAGGGACAAATAGCCAAATGAATGGAAACACATGAACTATGAACCAATAGCTGAGGAGCCCCCAGCTGGATCCGGCCCTCTGGGTAAGTGAGACAGTTGATTAGCTTGAACTGTTTGGGAGGCATCCAGGCAGTGGGACCGGGACCTGTCCTCAGTGCATGTGCTGGCTGTTTGGAACCTGGGGCTTATACAGGGACACTTGGCTCAGCCTGGGAGGAGGGATCTGGACCTGCCTGGACTGAATCTACCAAGTTGAACTCAATCATCAGGGGAGTCTTTGCCATAGAGGAGATGGGAATGGGGGCTGGGCTGGGGGTAAAGTGGGGGGGGCTGGAAGGGAATTCTGTGGCTGATATGTAAAATTAAATTAAATTATAAAATAAAATTAAAAAAATATTTGCTCTATGGCCCATTTCTATAAAGATGTTTCCCCCTCACTAGAACTGCACTGTCATGGAAACTGAATGAATGTTTTTAGAAAATGACTGTTGTGGTTTGAATGGAATGTCTCATATTGCCATGGGCTTTGAATATGTGATCATTGTTTGGATGTTTATAATGTTTGGACTTGCCAGTGGAAGCAAGTGGCACACTTTGTTTTTGCATTCCCATCTCATTATCTGTTTTCTGCTTATGGCTCAAGATGTCAACAATTAGATACCTAATCCTGCCACAATTCTTTGAAAAGACAGACACTAAGCCTCTGGAATCATAATAAAAATAAACTTTTTCTTCTATAATATGACTTGGTCATGTTGTTTTACCATACCAATAGAAAATTAACTAATATACCATATGAAGTATTTCATAGTAACATGAAACTGGCTATTAAACGTAATGACAGAAAACATTTTGTCTTAATAACTGGCTTAAATCAACTGCTATTAAAGTGAAAGGCACAGGCTTATTAAATAAAAGTCATTAAGAAGCCATCAGAGGCCATCTGATTCTCTCCTATAATCCCACTTTGTGTCTTGGTCCCTAGTTGCACAGGCTTACAGATGAAACAACAAAGTATTTCAGTGACGTCATTGTAAATGTGTTTAAAATCCTCATAATACATCAAATCTTAAACCTATATATGGGACATGATTAAGGAGTCCTCAAACTATAAAACATTTGAGAAAGTCCTCTTCAAACTTTTGTTACATTCCTTAAGCACACAGTGGGAAAAAGGGGGCTTTAGATTTCTTTTTAAAAGGAAATGGCCAGCATAGAAAAGGTATATAATGAGATAGAAACCCAAGGTCCTTTCAGCCTTGGGTGCAGCTGTCCAGTATCCAAAGCTAAGTGGATACTGTAGATGACATGGCTAGAGGACATATCTCATCAGAACTTCTGCTGTGTTGCCAAGGTGTTTGACGGTTTCCAGAGAAGAGGCAAGGAATTGGTGAAGGAAGAAGTGAGCCAGGCCATGGTGGTGGGGAGAATCTTGCAGCCTGGCTAATTAGCAGTCAGAGCACATATTTATTTATACAGAATTTGGTAAGCAGGGATAAATTCATGTTGTTCCAAAACAGATCATATTATTTCTGTTTCTGGACATGTGTTTAACTTTTTCTTTTAAACATCTGAGGTCATAAGTTTAGTCATCATTGATAAACAGTGACAGAACAGAGCGGTCTTTTACAGTCATTTTCAACCAACTTTAGTCATTGTTAATAAACAGAATTATCTTTTATAATCATCTTTTCTCATCAACACCATAACCCAAATTTTTCTTTCTTTCTTTTTTTTTTTTTTTGGTTTTTGAGACAGGGTTTCTCTGTGTAGCTTTATGCCTTTCCTAGAACTCACTCTGTAGTCCAGGCTGGCCTTGAACTCACAGAGATCTGCCTGCCTCTGCCTCCCGAGTGCTGGGATTAAAGGCGTGCGCCACCAAATTTTTCTTTCTTTATAAAGAAATTTTTATCTATTTTACATACCAACCACAGATGCCCCTCTTCACTCCTCCTGCTCCCCAGCATTCACCCCCAATCCACACCCCATTCCTTCCTCCAAAAAGGTAAGGCCTCCCATGGGGAGTTAGCAAAGGCTGGTACATTCAGTTGAGGTAGGTTCAAACCCCTCCCTATGCATCAAGTCTGTGCAAGGTGTCCCACCATAGGTAATGGGCTACAAAAATCCAGCTCACGCACCAGGGATAGATCCTGATCTTACTGCCAGGGGCCCCTTAAGCAGACTAAACTATGCAACTGTGTAGCTTATGTAGAGGGCCTAGTCCAGTCCCATGGAGGTTCCACAACTGTTTATCTAAAGTTCATGAGTTCCCATTAGTCTGGTGTAGTTGTCTCTGTAAGTTTTTCCATCATGATCTTGATACCCCTTGCTCATAGAATCCCTCTTCCCTCTCTTCAAATAGAATCTTGGTGCTTGGCCTGGTGCATGGCTGTGGATCTCTGCATCTGCTTTCATCAGTTACTGGATGAGGGCTCTATGATGACAGGGAATTCACCAATCTGATTACTGGGGTAAGCCAATTCAGGTACCCTCTCCACTATTGCTAGTAGTCTAAGCTGAGGTCATCCTTGTGGATTCTTAGGAAACTTCCCTAACACCAGGTTTTCCCTATCTGCATGATGTCTCTCTCTATCAAGGTATTTCTTTTATTGCTCTCCCATTCCATCCCTGTTCCAGCTCAACCATCCCATTCCTGTAGTGGGTAGCCATTCCAGCTTTGGTCTGGACGTTCCAATCCCCATTGAGGCTTCAGTAACTATCACGCCTACAAGGCAGGGCCAAGGGAGGGCCTGAAGACCTGAGATTAGGATGCATGGTGCTCTCTTGTTTGCTGGACCTGGATGTGAGAGGAGACAGAGGAGAGTTCTCCAGAGAACACCCCCGGACTATGCTCTGTCCTTTCCAGAACCTGCCACCTACCTATCCCTTCATTTGTAATTTACCCACTAAATAAATCTTCCTTTTAACTACATGGAGTGACCTTAGTAATTACACCAATACATTCCCTTATGATCTCATTTCTTATCCCTTACCCTCTATTGACTCCTCTCACCCTCTGTTTACTCATGGAGATTTCATCTATTTCCTCTTCCCGGAATTATCCATGCATCCCTCTTATGGTCCTCTGTAGACACACATACACAAAAAAAAATGAAATAGTTTATGGGCTACACACTGCTTTGATGGAGGCATAGGCCCACTGCTTCCAAGAGTTGTTGGTGGGCCTGGCTCTAAGAGCTGACAGTAAATGTATCACCACCATATTGGGAAGCTGAAGTGGGCAGAGTCAGCAGCCAAAGATTCTGCTTCAGTACTAGCCACTGCAGTTTAAAGCAATAGATTCACAATAAAGAAGATTCAGATAGAATAAGACTTTAAATGGTTTACAGTGTGTGTAAAAATGTACGTAGGCTTGGAAGAGAGGAGAAAATGAATATAGATAGTTACATAAAGAAATTTTTTTTAAAAATAAAGTCTTTAAAGAGACAGTAAAGGCATTATAAAAAATAAACCACGTAAAGATGGATATTACATAGAGAATCTGGATTATGTTTACTTTGGGATTTTTTTTCTTTAAAAAAAAATTTTATTCATTTTACATACCAACCACCGATCCCCCTCTCATCCTTTCTCCTGTTACACCCCCGGCCTCCCCACTTTCCCGAACCCCTCCATCCCCTCCTCCAAAAGGGTAAAACCTCCCATGGGGAGTCAGCAAAGCCTGGAAAATTCAGATGAGGCAGGACCAAACCCCTCCCAACTGCCTCAAGGGTGAGCAAGGCACCTCACCATAGGCGGTGGGCTTCAGAAAGCTGGCTCATTCACCAGGGATAGATACTGATCACACTGCCAGGGGCCCCTCAAACAGACCATGCTACTCAACTGTCTCTTGTCTGCAGAGGGTCTAGTCCAGTCCCATGCAGGCTCCACAGCTGTGGGTCTAAAGTTCGTGACTTTCTATGAGCTTGGTTCAGTATTAACTAGGCACAAGGCTGAGAGACACAAGTTTCAGTTCATCCTGGGTCAAATAGTGAGCACCTATCTCAAAATACTAAGAATAAGGGAAAGAGGATCATATTTGAGGCGTATTCTAACAGGCAGGTTATACTTTTATTATCCCATTCTTTTGGAATGTTACACCATAAAAACAAAGATGGAAATAAAAGCGGAAGCAACCACTTTTTGCAAGACAGAAAAGAAAATGAACATCAAACAAAGATAAAGTACATTTAAAAATTTTAGGCTTAGAGATAACCATGAGCATGCAATTCAGTCCCAACCTATCGGTAGCAATATAAAGCACACAGTAAGAATTTAAATACATTGTTACTGAGTTGAGTCACATAAACCTTATTTGGGATTTTTTAACTGCAGAAAGACATTTAATTGCAAAGGCTGCTGAGTTAAACCAATATGTATATTTTAAAGGTATCATGACTTCAAAATTTGGATCTACGGATATGTTGCTTTGGAAAGGAGGCTCTGCTTTTGTTTCCAGAGGAAGCATGAGACTATGGATTTGTTCCAGGTTAAGATGGATCATATTTGATCAAGCCAGACCTCCTGAACCTTAACAGATGGTACCTATCAACAAAGGTTATAGCTGGTCTTCTCAGACTTGGCCATTATCTCAAATTTTCTCAAGATCTCCATAAGACTACCAGTGCCCACAAAATGGAAGTAGCCTAGAAAACTATACCCACATTTCCAAAAAAACTAGATTATAGATATTTGTCTTAATTTAGAGATTGGTTACAAATTGTGATTGGTCATAGTCAATCTCTTTCTAAAGAAGAAAATGGGATATTATAAATATGATAGAATAAATAACAACAATTTGTTTAAAATGTTTTACATTGCTATGGATTTTATTTTATTGATGCAAATTTAAAGTTATTTTTGTTACACTGTATGTATATTTCTACTCTTGTCTAAAGTATTTTGTTTGTGCAACTCATTTAAAATTGTAATGCATAATTGAGAAATACAGATTAATAATTAGTCATCTAGGATAATCAAACTTATAGTCAGTTATTTACGTTTTTTAGATATACATAGATATATTTCAATTAGGTAGATAATCTTCAAAGACTTTGAAGACCTACAGAATATGGCATTTAAAATTATTTTTATTTTATATTAAGAAAACTTTTTCATTCATTTTACACACCAATCAAAGATTCCCCTCTTCCCTCCTCCCACATTCCAGCCACCCCTTCCCAAAAATGTAGACTTTCTGGACAGTGAGACACATGTGCTCCTGGCAGCACCAATCAACTTCAGAGGGGAGGATAGGCATCAAAGACACTCCATATGGCATTTATCTTCTTCTTGGCAAAATAACAATTTGGGCAAGAAACTGCTCTTGCCTGGACAGATTGACAAAATGTTGTATCAACTGGACATGCAGGACCCATAGGAAGATGACCACTGAACTTTGCAAGGCAAGATGGTCCTTGAGGTTCCTGTTTCACAGAGGAGACTGCCAGACATTCTACAGGACACAGAGAGAGGCAATCAAGAGACTCTAAGCCTATAGGCTAAAGATGGATACCCTAATGTTGCAGAGGAAATTTGGATAACTGTCCAGATAGCCAGCTGTCTCTGTCATTTCCAGAATTTTGGAAGTTGCTTACAATGCTCTTCCTGTTTACTTAGGTAATATGGTATCCTTCTGAGTTCTTTGATGTAGTTGAAGACCAGATAGTTATAATTTTCCTTTGTTATGATAAAAGATAAATTAGATATGAAACTTTACACTCACAAATATAGGATAGATGATAAAATATTTTCTTTAATTTTGCCAAATACAAATAAACTAGATATTGTAACTGTAATTCTTGCTTGATAACTGTTCTATTATATGTAACTTTACTATGTTAAAGTTAAAACCTTCCTTTTTGATTAGACAGAAATGGGTAGGTGCTGTTTAATGTTATTCTGTATGCTGTGAATATGTATTGCTCTGATTTGATTGATAAATAAAACACTGATTGGCCAGTAGCCAGGCAGGAAGTATAGATGGGGAAAGCAGAGAGGAGAATTCTGGGAAGAGGAGGGCTGAGTCAGGAATCATCAGCCAGATACAGTGGAGTTAAGATGGCAAGGCAGAACTGAAAAAAGGTACCAAGCCACGTGGCTAAACATAGAAAAGAATTATGGGTTAATTTAAGTGTAAGAGCTAGTCAGTAATAAGTCTGAGCTAATGGCTGAACAGTTGTAAATAATATGAAGCCTCTGTGTGATTATTTCATAAGCAGCTGAGGGACTGTGCGGCTGGGTGGGACACAGAAAAACTTATAGCTCCAGTCCTCCTTGCATAAATCCACTTAAACTTAACCTGACAGAATAGAAAGCAGCAAATAGCCTTGAATGCATTGACACAGGAGACCACTTAACACATACAACACCAGTAGCACAGACACTGAGAACAATTAATAAATGGGACTTCTTGAAACTGAGAAGCTTCTGTAAGCCAAATGACACAGTCAATAAGACAAAACGACAGCCTATAGAATGGGAAAAGATCTTCACCAACCCACATCTGACAGAGGGCTGATCTCCAAAATATGTAAAGAACTCAAGAAACTAAACATCAAAATACCAAACAATCCAATTTAAAAAAAAAGATGGGCTACAGAGCTAAACAGAGAAATTTCAACAGAAGGATCTCAAATGGCCAAAACACATTTAAGAAACTACTTGACATCGTTAGTCATCAGAGAAATGAAAATCAAAATGACTCTGAGGTAGCTGTCAGAATGTCTGAGATCAAAAACACCGATGATAGCCTATGTCAGAGAGGATGTGGAACAAGGGAAATATTGCTCGACTGTTGGTGGGAGTGCAAACTTGTACAGAAACTTTAGAAATCAGTATGATGTTTTCTAAGAAAATTGGGAATCAATCTACCTCAAGACTCAGCTATACCACTCTTGGGCATATATCCAAGGAATGCTCAAGCATACCACAAGGGCACTTGCTCAACTATGTTCATAGCAGCTTTATTTGTAATAGCCAGAATCTGGAAACAACCTAGATGT
>CABHPQ010019316.1:0-10082 GCA_902168405.1 Peromyscus aztecus | reverse complement strand
TTCTGCTTCTTCCAATTTTTGATGATCAGCTCTAGATGTTGGAGGAGGGCTAGGTTCTGGTGATGCTGTATTGCTCTTCATTTTGTTGTATGTACTTCTGCCTTGACGTCTGCCCATCTCCTTGTGTTTGATCTTGGTCTTATCAGCGCACTTGGTGGAGAAAGAGCTGACAGATTCGGGAAGTCTCTCTCTTTTGTCCAGATGGGACTCTCTTGTCCAAATGGGAAGTGCGAGGCAGGTTGGGCGCTCTTGTCCAGATGGGAAGGCCGAAGCAGGATGGGAGCTATTGTCCAGATGGGAAGTCCGAGGCAAGATGGAAGCTCTTGTCCAGAAAAGAAGTCTCTTGCCCAGAAGGGAAGTCCGGGGCAGGATGGGAGCTTTGTCCAGAAGGGAAGTCCAGGGCAGGATGGGAGCTTTGTCCAGAAGGGAAGTCCGGGGCAGGATGGGAGCTGGGGGCTGGTCTCTAAGTCTCAGGAAGTGGCGGGGGTCTCCGGGGATGATGGACTTGGGGCCAGGGCTTGGAGACTGCCTGGTCTCTCTTTAGATCTGTTATTATTTATATATTTGTTTAATATTAGTTACAATGTACATTTAGTTGTGTCAGTTTTCTTGCTGACTTGACCTCTTTCTCATTATATATAGACCTTGTTTGTCTGTTTTTAGTACTTAGGACTTCAACTCTATTTTATCTGATGTATGGCCACTCAGAATTTATCAGGTCAATTGATATGAACTGTTATACTCCATGACTTCACTTTCACTCTCTGCATGTTGTTAATGGTGAAATGGATTTGTTATTAACAGCATGCAGTTTTCTACCCGCCTTTATCTTTGAATGAGTTCTTATTTTGCATTATGATCAATTGCTTCATTTCCTTATCTCTGTTCAAGCTGGTTTGGTAAGTGAATGGCAGTTCCACTTGGTGTGTTTATGGACAAGAGATTGTCAGAGCGTCTTATTCAGCTGTGATCTTGTTTACCCATCTGTGTTTTTAAAACATACACAGTTTAGGAACTTAGACTATTAAGTAAGAAGAGAGTATTTAATCTTATATGGAAACAAACTATTTTAGATGAAATATTCATGAAAATAGTCTAATTATTGATTTTGTTAATTATCTCAAAATTTTTACATTGTGATATTCTTTGTATGGCCATAGCTCTAGGGAGAATTTCTTTTGATATCCAGAAGTGAACATCTTTACTTGTTTACAGTGCAAGCTGTTATATCACTATAATGTCATATATGTTCTCTGACTTCATTAGATTTTGGACATTACATCTCAATTATTATAGAATTTGGTTAACAGTTATCTGAAACCTGTGTAAATTTTTCGAGGCTTCTGATTGTCAATATCATGTGATGTTTTCTCAAACTGAGTCTAGGTTGCTTATCTCAAAATGTTTAAGATTTTTCTGGGTTTTGGAGTTTAGTGTATGTGTGTGTGTATGTATTGCATTTGTATGTGTGTGTGCAATATATATGAAAGGAAGTGAATGTATTTGACATTAGAACCCAAGTAAAATGAAATTATTTTGTGTTTAATATATACCTCATTCATACAACTCGAAGATAATTTCATACCATAATTTAGTGTGTCTGTTTTTTAGCTACAGCTTGTCCACTTACACTATCTTGTTAACATTCAAAATCTTTTAGATATTAGAGTATTTGAATTTTAGGTGTTGTATTAGGAATCCCCAACATGTGTTAATGAATTTTAAAATGTTAAATGTTTTTTCATTACTACATTACCTTTAGAAATTATATAGAAGAGAAGTCCAGCCTCCTTTCAGACCTGCTTCTGGAAAACCAGATGATACTTTTTGTTTTGATCCTGAATTTACTAACAAAACACCTAAAGGTAATACATTTTTGTTCATAACCAAGGCTTTTGTTCTAGTAATTATTAAATAAATTAACTTTTTCAGTAAAAACTATGTTTGTAGAAAATTAGTTGGTGTTTGTGGAAATGTAGGTCTTATATCCAGCATTGCTACAATTTGATTGGGAAATATTTATCACAGAAGTATGGAGAAGGAGAAAATATGGAAGGTTTTTTTCTGTTTTTTGTTTTTGTTTTTTGTAAATTCCTTCACAGGCTAATAATTTTCTAGATAATGGTAGGAGGTAAAACATGAGCTATGCATTGTTTCGGTTTAGAATTTGATCTAATTTACTTTTAGTTACATCTATTTCATGTACTCATTCAAGAAATATTGAATCCCTAGTATGTGTTTTTTGGGAGTGAGGATGCAGCCATTAATAAAAATTATTGAACACATAAAACATGTCTGTCTACAAAGAATGAAGAGAAAGTATGAGGCATATTTATAGTGTGTCAGACTGGGACATTTAGTGTTTCCTTTTTTAAAAAACTCTTGATATTGTAATCATAAAATTCTGCCTAATTCTAGTAAAATATAAACTTTTTAAATATTAGATTCTCCTGGTCTGCCAGCCAGTGCAAATACTCATCAACTCTTCAAAGGATTCAGCTTTGTGGCAACTTCCATTGCAGAAGAATATAAAATCACTCCTGTTACAAGTGCAAATGTATTACCAATCATCCAGGTAAATTCTGTATCATCATCACAATGTTTAGTTTCAGGATAAGTATTTCCCTCACTTCTTAATAATGGATATTTAATAGTTATTAAAAGATAATTGTTAATGACTTCATTTTATCAGTGTAACTGAGTTAACGGTGTTTCTGTATGTTTAGGGGGAGAGCAGATAGTAATTACATTTAATTATATTTATATGTGTGTTTTTGGTAAGAAAGTGTCAGTTATTTATAAACTAGTCAATTCACATTTTGGGGGATTTTTGAAAGCCTACAATATAGAGTTGTTTCAGAATTTATATAGGTGATTTTTAAATATTGGTAAAATTTCTAGAATTTTTGTATTTTTTAACCTTTAAGATATGTGATTATTAGGACAAAATGAAGCAAATGTGAAATTCATTTTCCTTAGTGTTTGTTTTTAAAAAAACAGATAAATGGAAATGCTGCTCAATTTAGTGAAGTCTATGAATTGCAAGAGGATATTGGTGTTGGGTCTTACTCTGTTTGCAAGCGATGCATACATTCAGCTTCCAACATGGAGTTTGCAGTGAAGGTACTGTTTCTGAGCCTAATTTATTGTTTGTTGTATGTAATTTGTACAGATTAGCTCATACCCAGTTTTACTGGAACAAGGAGAAACAAATCAGATGATAACAAAACAGTTTGTGATTTTATGTTTTCATTTTTATTTATTTGCAAAGCTTCATTTTGGAGAAAGAGCATTATTTTGTTATTTTTTGTTTTCTGACTAATCTGTAGCATTCTATGTTAAGACTGAGCAACTGTAGAAATTACATATTATTTTAGTATAATCTTAGTTAAAGGCAATATACTTGGTCTGTTGCTAGAGTTTTCCTGCCTGGCCCACAGTCAGGACAAATCTCTCTCACCTGCCAGTCCCACAGCCGCTCAGACCCAACCAAGTAAACACAGATACTTATATTGCTTACAAACTGTATGGCCGTGGCAGGCTTCTTGCTAACTGTCCTTATATCTTAAATTAATCCGTTTCTATAAATCTATACCTTGCCACATGGCTCGTGGCTTACCGGCATCTTTACAGGCTGCTTGTCCTGGCGGTGGCTGGCAGAGACTCTCTCCGCTTTCCTGTTCTTTTAATTCTCTGTTAGTCCCGCCTATACTTCCTGCCTAGCCACTGGCCAATCAGTGTTTTATTAGCAACACATTTGCCATACAGAACATCCCACAGCACTTGGTCTAGCTTAGTTTTTTTTTTTTTTCTGTCAAATTTCCATTGTATGGAATTTTTTAAGGTTGAAACAATTAGAGAATGATGGTCTATAATTCTTAAGCATTTTTTAATAATATAACTCAATTGAAGGTTGGCATGGTGGTCCATATGTATAATTCCAGCACTGGAGAGTGCCCGGATTGTCATAAATTCAAGGCCAGACTGGGTTATATAATGAGTCCCAGCACACCTTGGGCCACATAGCACAATCTATCTCAAAACAATAACAATAAAATTATAGATAGATAGATAGATAGATAGATAGATAGATAGATAGATAGATAGATAAAAAGAATATTTCTTTCTTCTTTTTTTTTTTTTGGTGTTTTCGAGATAGAGTTTCTCTATGTAACAAGTCTGGCTGTCCTGGAACTTGCTTTGTAGACCAGGCTGGCCTTGAACTCACAGAGATCTGCCTGGCTCTGCCTCCTGAGTGCTAGGATTAAAGGCATGCACCACCGCCACCCAGCCAGAAAATAATTGTTTCTACTTGATAAAGAAAATCATTTGACTGTTTTGGAGAATTTTCTCTGATCTGTTTCTTAGATCATTGACAAAAATAAACGAGACCCCTCAGAAGAAATTGAAATTCTGATGCGCTATGGACAACATCCCAACATTATCACTTTAAAGGATGTAAGTATTTTAAAATCTAAGTGTTACCTAAGTTAATAAAGTTATGGACTAGAACTTTATAACTGTGATACTTTCAATGCTATGCCGCCAAATCTCAATTTCCTACTTTCATTCCTCAGTGATTCAATACATGTATTCTCTTTTTAAAGATTTTAGTAAAGAACCCTGATTGTTGATAAAAGAATATCCTAACAACCTGAATATATTCTGAATAGTTAACTCAGTAATAATGCAACTAAAAATATTTTTCTTATCTCTATAAATATAAAAGAAATTGATTCTGGAAATTTTACTTTCTGGATTATAGAGTAATTGGTTGTAGAATTATAGATCATTCCTTGAAGGAAATAGTATTAGTCTGCAGTTTTGTAAAATAAACATGCAACACACATATTGATGTATATCTCTGAATAATGACTTTTACATTAGAAAATAGGCTCTTTTGTGAATATGCAAAACTATTTTTTTTAAAGATTTATTTATTTAATGTGTGTTGGTGTTTTGCCTGCATGTATGTCTGTATGAGGGTGTCCGATCCCCTGGAACTGGAGTTGTAGACAGCTGTGAGCTGCCACGTGGGTGCTGGGAATTGAACCCGGGTCCTTTGGAAGAGCAAGTAATGCTCTCACCCACTTGAGCCATCTCCCCGCAAAACTATTAACTATCATCTTCATCAGTTTCAGATAATATGATATATAGTTTGATTTGTTATATGTGAACAGTAGTTTGTGTATATACATGTATGTGTGAATGTATTAAAAACATATCACATACAAATAGAAATGTTTTTCTTATCTATTTCTTTTAATGCACTATTTGCATTCAACATTTGTTTATAATATCATACTAATCAATTAACTAATAAATGCTATGTTTACTATCACAAAGATGATTACTTTTGAAAAAGTATTTGTAATAAAATTCAAAAAGTATATACATGTTATGTGAAAAGAACTCCTTTATTTATGTGATTTGATGAACTCTCTAACCTCCAACTTCAAAACTCCATGTTATCAAACTCCATGTGTGATGTTATCTTATAGAACTGCACAGGGGATTATTTTTCCAATTCTTTCTTCAATGCAACCTGTACTACATTAAGAAGAAAGAAATGATGTATGTGCTTTGATTCTAGGGTTGTACTAACAAAGCAAAGTGAATATAACTTTAAAAAAATAGAATAATGATTACAAGTAATAAAACCTTAAAACACATTCCTTTTTAGGTCTTTGATGATGGGAAATATGTTTACATTGTTACGGATTTGATGAAAGGAGGAGAGCTACTGGATCGTATTCTCAAGAAAAAGTGTTTCTCAGAACAGGAAGCTAGTGAAGTACTGTATGTAATAACAAAGACAGTTGAATATCTTCATTGTCAAGGAGTAAGTTATAATTGAATTCTTCCTTCAATTATGGGACCTATATTGTGTTTCTTGTATATTTTCATATAGGATAGCCTAATAAGTCTGTGTTATAGTGAAGTTTATAGAAAGTGGTTTGAAATACATACATATATATATATATATTTCAAATATGTGTATATATATGTGTGTGTGTATGTATATATATATATATTAGACTTGATTTCAAGGACAAGGTGAGGGGTGTGTGTGTGTGTGTGTGTGTGTGTGTGTGTGTGTGTGTGTATTATTAAGCCTAATCAAACTTTAAAGTGTGAACCATCAAAGAAATATCCAAGCCAAGCTGGGTTTTGGTGGCTTGCACCTGTAATTTCAGCACCTGGGTGGCTGAGGCAAATAAATTGTTAAAATTTGAGGCCATCCTGAACTACATAGTAAGTTCCATGCAAGCCTAGACTTCTAAAAGCTAACAAGAATAAAAAAGAAATATTCACATGAATATCAAGTATTATTAGAATTATATTCTATAACTATTATATTCTAGCACCAAAAAGACTGATTGACTCTCACCAACTGCCCTAAATTTGACAATAAGTTTTTATTCTAAACATTTGAAATATCAATGTATTAAATTTTGTGGAGAAGACTTGTATATTTTTCTCACTTCATATATAAGGCAGAAGATGAATTGAAATAAAAAAACTTATATTTGTGTGTATTTTATATATATACTTTAAAAATAGGCAATAATTTAAAATGTTTAGCTTGAATCATTTGTAATTGAATAATACCTATGAAATATAAAGAATACAAACTGCAATTCAGAATTGATAAAGTATAAATTATGTGTAAGCCCAACTTGTAAATAATAAAATAAAGTAATAATGTATGTGACCTAAGGATAAGACTTCAGTAGTTGGAAATAAATTGCATAATACTAAAGGAATACTATGATTCTAGTATAATTTAATTCATCGACTCTCTTTGCAAGCACTTTAAAGGGTAATAGACTTTTTTGTAAACTAGAATTTTTAAAATATAATATGATAAACATCTACTGTTTGATTTATTTCTTTATAAATCTTGTTTTTAGAACACTTAAATAATAGACATTTTGAACATTTATACATGACAGGCATTGTAAGCAAAGCACATTACAGATTTAAATACTAAGTAAGATTTTGCCTTTGTCCCTAAAGAGCATACATTGTTGTACATTGCTAAATAAAGGATATGAAGAGATCAGAGCTAGCAATACACCAACCAAGGAATTTTCAATTCAATCTCAGCCAAAATTATACTTAAAACAAAATAATAACCCCTGGAGAATAGTAACAGGATATAAATATCTTCATAACTCTCTATCACTGTAGGATGTAATCCACATTTATCTGAAAACTAGATTGAATGGATAGTAGAAGCAGAAAAATCATCACATGAACAATTTCAACAGTTTTACCAAATTATTTGGGTCTTCTTCATTGTTTCTATTTTTCTAGTTAGTTTTCATTTTTTTTCCTGAGAGTTTCATGCATTGTAAGACATTTTCTTTTATTTAGTTGAGAATCTTTATAACCTATTAAAATTCTATAAATTATAACTTGGTTCATCTGAGACTCAGACCTGGATTATTTTTTTTTTCTTGTGGCTGTGTTCTACTTGTGTTCTTTATGTAAATCAGATGGTTTGAGATTGTATCCTATGGTGATATAAAGTAATGAAGATATTTATATTCTGTTACTATTCTCGAGTAGTTTTTATTTTAAACATAATTTTTGGCTGAGTTTGACCTGAAAATTCCTTGCTTTGTTTACTAGCTTTGATGTCTTCATATCCTTTATTTTCATATAAAGTCTTAAACCCTGTACAAGTATTTTTGTTTTATGTTTCAGCACTGGTTCTTTGCTGTGTAGTATTCCCCACTTTGATTTTGTTCTTTTCTGCTATACCTTTTCTGTTCTTCTCAAACAGAAAAACTATTTTTTCCAAAGGAATGTGTACTACTTTGGTGTATAATAGAGGCTGCTCTTAGTTCTTAGTGTAAAGCCACAGATATGAGAACCTACCCACAACTCCCTGTTTCATCCTTCACCCAGATGTGTTACTTATCAGTGTCTCTCTGCTTTTCTAAATTCTCTTGGACCTGCAGGCTCTTAACTTTTGTACTATATCAAGAGTTAATAGTTGGCATGAGGGTGGGGCATTGGATAAAACTTCAGTCTGTTATATTCATAAGTAGAACCAATAATTGTAGATGGAAATACTTAACAAAGTTGGTAGATAATGAAATATCTACCTAGCGGAGTACTTTTTTCATTATTTTTGATGCCATAAGTTGGGGAAATAATGGGAAGATTTTTTTCCCTATAAAAATATTAAATGTTTTAACAAAAATTTAGTTATACAAGGAGACCTTAATTTGGGGGATGTGGGGTGTGGGGTGGCTTGGGAGGGAGGGCTGGGGGGGGGGAAGAGGGAGGAGGCAGGATCTGTGGGTGGTATGTAGAATGAGTAGAAAATTTCTTAATAAAGAAAAATGAAAAAAAATAAAAGAAATAGACTCAAGATCATGAAAAAAAAAACACGTTTTCTTTTATGTTCAAGGTTGTTCATCGTGATCTTAAGCCCAGTAATATATTGTATATGGATGAATCAGCGAACGCGGATTCCATTAAGATCTGTGATTTTGGGTTTGCAAAACAGCTTCGAGGAGAAGATGGACTTCTGTTAACTCCCTGCTACACTGCAAACTTTGTAGCACCTGAGGTAGTCTTTAAGTTTTACTATTTCCTGTTCATTGTTTTCCTTAAATTGAGTCTATGTGATGACAAGTATGTCATGTTGTTTGGTGAAGACAGGGAAAAGCAGACTTGTCTTTTTTCACAACTAGAAAACTCTTAAAATTTGAATTATAATAATTCATAATATAAAGTCAGGTAGTTACTAGCATCTAAAACAAACATATATCTTATAATCAGAGTAGTCTGTTCTATTAGGCAATATGCTAATATAGAACTCATGATTTCACAACATGGTTTCACTATTTAGCTGTTACTCACCATAGCTGTAATGCACAGCAAGTCTCTTCTCTTTGTCTCCTGATGGCTGGGATTACAGGCATGTGTCACCATGGCTTGCTGAGAATCATGCATTTTACAACTGAGATACAGCTTTAGATTGCCTTTTGATTTGTTTTTAAATAGAAACATTGTTTTTTCCTGGTAAATCATTGTTGTTCCTGGGGATGAAGAGTAAGGAAAGATAAGGCTGGAAATGCTGAGGGGTACAGATTGCACATTTGGGAAGCTCTCTGATACTAGTACCTCCGGAAACAGTAAAGACAAGATTGGTGAAAAATCAGTCAGGGATTGCATTGGCTATATAAAGTTCTTTATTACATTTGTTTATAACTCAGGAATTTTTATTAACATGTTATAGATGTTGATAACCAATGGCAATTATTACATACTAATCCACATATCTAAAACTTGAAAAATTGAATTTGCCAAATCAGAAAAGTGTAATAAGATGATCTGAAAGTGCATTCTTATCTCATATATTTTTTTTTATATTTTATATCAAATAATTGATCATTTTAAGCAGATATTACATTTACTACCTGTAAATCTATATTTTAAATTAGCTGTTAGGAAAATAATTTTCCTAAAATGAAAATATAGAAAAGTAACTTTATTAATGAACAATTCTCATTTTATTTTTCTTAAATTTTGCTTTAAGATGCTATTATTGGAGTATAGATACAATGTTTGCTTTTATAAGCTCTTTAAGATATAATTTGGCCTGTATCAAATTATACAGCTGGTTTATTCTGTACTTTAATGAAACTCATAGTATAATGAATGTACAATTTTTTTTTACCAAATTATACTGGGTAGAAACTATGCTTTTCAAAATTAAATCTGGGGCACATATTACCAAAGAGGTTATTTTATTTGGACTGCACTCACATGTATGAGATAATACCTTGCACATAAAAAAAAAGTTTAGTTTTTCTAGACTTTGTTTTTAATAGTATAAAACAGAATATTTGAAATGTGGTATCTTCTGTTAAATATAAGGGACATAGTCACCATAGATATTCTAAATAGATTCTTTAATGCAAATAATAATGTATTAACTATTTATTTCAATGGGCAAATTGTTAATCTTGGCTTAATTTTGTATAGTTCTATTTTTTGTATTTTATAGAAACTTACAAGAAAAAGTGTAGGAATGAATGTGTTCCCCCCCCCAAAAAAAA
>CABHPQ010019283.1:0-25111 GCA_902168405.1 Peromyscus aztecus | reverse complement strand
TTTTTTTTTTTTAATTAGCATTTCCCTAATTGCTAAGGATGATGTTTTAGTTACTTTTGTATTGCTGTGAAGAGACACGATGACTAAGGCAAAGTATTTTAAAAAGCATTTAATTTGTGTCCTGCTTATAGTTCAGAGGATGAGTGCATGGTAACAATACTTTTATCTCTGGAAAGACTGATATCTGTCTAGACCGGACAAAACATAGAGTGAAGATTATAAGAAAGTAAGAACATAGGTAAAGGGGAAACAGCTACAGATACTGCACAAAATAATGAAACAGTATATATAACTTTAGGCAATAGGTTTAGAAATGAAGATTTGTTATAACATATATGTATGTTTATGACTAAATGTTAAAATAATCATTTAATGGTCTTGAAATATCTTTGTATGAAGTCAATAAAAGCACAGCAATTTATTTTTCAAGGGCATATAAATATTGTAAGAAGAAAAACAATCTACTCAAGATGTGCTTTTGAAAACAACCACTAACATGAGAGCTACTTGATTGTATGAATGCAAGTTTAACAATTGAATATGTCAATGTGAATGAACACATTGACAAAAATAAAAAATACACTTAGTTAAAGGTACTGCAATTTCTGCTGGGTCTATTCCTGCTAATTGACAAAGTCTCAATTTTCCTTTTAAAATCAAGTCAGAGATCTTTTCCACATAAGTTTTTAATTTTTTACTCTGTTTATTTGGTAGAAATATCCATTCCAATATAATATCTTTCCTCTACATTAAAATTCCTGTAAGAGAATGCCTAGATGGTAAAATAACCAAAATGCGATCCAGCTTTGGATTGACATAATCCACGTGTCCTTCCTGTACTTTCTTTTCTACCAAGGCTAATTCTTTTTCAGCTGCAGGTGATAATTTTCTTGTACTAATTAACTTTAACACTAAAGGAAGCTTTAGTTCCTTTGGGCCAGACAAGGAAGATCTGAGGCCACAGTGTGTTGGGGGTTATTCATTCCTCTTCTTCCTCATACCGAGGAGGACTTAGACCTATCCCCCTCATGCACAGGTAAGCAGAGGACCTTCACTTTCCAGTCAGAGGTGGGAGGTCTGATGGCCTTTTAGGAAGATGAGGGATGTAAGCAGGCCATGTCAAGTAAGAGGAGTTTCTGAGCACATCCTGAGTAGAAGGGCCAGGTCAGAGAGCCCTGAGGCCAAGAAAGAAAATATAACGCATTTTCTTCAAAGAGGAAACATTAGAGGCCCCTTAGGAAAAATGAAAAGCCTTGAGGCCTCTCTGTCACATGGTGAAACTTTGAGGTCTGTGGGCAAAGATTTAGGTCTAAATCCCCTTGATAAGAGTGAAAACTCCCTGACTATGGTGTGCAAAATCAGAAATTTCCATAGCCTTTGGGTTCAGTGTGAATGTTTCTGACCATCTTGCACATTGCAAGGACCAGACACTGCCACCTCAGCTACCACATCTTCTTGACAACAGGAAATGTCCCTATCATGAGCATTGGGTTCCCTATGCCCTCATGACAGCCTGAGCCACACAAAGATTTGGACCTTCCTGGCCTCTGTTCCACAAGAGGGATTCTGCCCAGCATCCAGTAGACCCTCAGCCCTGGAGAGTTACCTTACCCTACTCCTACCAAGACTTTGGCTATCAAATCATACCTCTGATTCTTCCTCATGATAGCTGCACACAGTATCTTTGCCTCAGTGAGTTCTGTCCATCCCTTCTGAGACCCTGGCCAGACCTGCTCTTTCTGTCATCCAAGAGTTTTCTACCCCACCAAGAGCTCCACCTGCCAACCCTCTCTCCTCTGATTCTGCTCAGGGCTTCTATGTCATCATTGTTCCACTTGGTCTCAATGCCCCAAAGATCATCCAGTCCATGAAGGCTTAAGCCAGTTCCACCCTAAAGCAAATTGTCTCATACATATCCATGCTTGTACCCAGAGAGGAAAGCTGGGAGCAGAAAGGACTGATGTTAATCAGAAAGGCATTCTTAATCAGAAAATGCTGCCCAAGTTGTAGAGGAAAAGCTAAGATATTGGGCTTATTTCTGAATAAGGAACTTACAACACCCTTCTAATCTCAGGGAACATTATGGAAGGAGGAGTCAGAAGCATGTAAAGGCCAGATGATATGGGGAACTGCTATGAACAAAACATTTTCTAGTCTCAGTACAACTATTGAATTACTCACAACTCCATTGACTTCACTGAGATCATAGAAAAAAAGCACCAATAACTTAAGCATGACAGAGTGGCTCCTGGGACCCCACATTTTACCTCTGAAGTACTAGATTCTGATGGATTCTGGGTAAGAGGAACACTGTCTTCAGTTGTGTACCCATTGTTGAGCCCACCAGACTCTGACAGATATCTGTAGACCCATGGTCACACAGAAAGCCCTGCTTAATTTCAGTGAGTCACAAAACAATGATAATCATGAATGTGTTATAAGATCATGGGGAGGCTGTGTAGATGGGGTGTCTTAAGGAGCTGGAGGGTGAGAGTGGCCAGTATGTATTGTTTACAGCTGCAAAACTATCTGGAAACAAACTTCATAAAAATATTCACAACCAGAACTAGAAGCCAGTATCCTGGAAAAGGCTGTTGCAGAAACCAGAAAGGCAAAAGAGTGAGACAGAAATCCAGAGGGGAACTGCACTGCTACAGAACCCACTCTATTGATGACAGTAATAATTCATCACTGAAAGTGAGTCTTCATAACCCTCTCCCTCCAATTAGGCCCTGCTCTGCAGGCAACAGCATTTTGGATCAAATTTCTTAAAATGAATTTAAGCATTCAATGTATAACAGGGGCAATAGTGTTGATATCAGGTACAATTGAAAATAAGAGTTTAAATAATAATCCTTTAAGTAACCTTTCAAACACAGCATTAGGATTGGTGATTTGGCTCAGTGCTAACTGCAGCTGTTCCAGATAAACTGTGTTAGAACCCCAAGATGCACATGGTAGAAGAACGACAAGACATCAAAACATGTACTTCTCACTTCCATATGTATGTCATGGCACATGCACGCTGCACCAACACACTAGATAAGTGATAAATAGATAGATAGATAGATAGATAGATAGATAGATAGATAGATAGATAGATAATTATAGATAGATGATAGATACATACATATATACACACACACATACATACGTGCATACATACATACATGATAGATGGCAGACAGAAAGACAGATAGATGTAATGATAAACACTAAATCACGGTGTCCTTACTTCTTATACTCACACTGAGCATAGTTTTGTACCCCAATTTGGGAGGCCTGTCGTTTTCTGAAGAGAAAGGAGGAGTGGATGGGGGAAAGAGGGAAGGTTGGGGTAAGTGACTGGGAGGAGAGGAGGGAAGGAGGGGAAACTGATCAGGCTGGAAAAAATTAACTAATTAATAAAAATAAATTTAAAAAAGAACTGTTTAAAAAAGACATAAAGATTGGACATTCAAACTACAAAAACATATACAAAACACTGAATTTCTTGTTCAATGTCCATTTGATTAGTAACTAGGATTTCCTTTGTTTCTGGCTATTTTCAGTACTTATACCTGGTAACTCTTCTGTTGTTGTTAGTTTTTCTTCTTTTTAGAGAGCTCACCACCCAGCTCCCAAATAAATCATACACAGAGGCTTATTCTTTTTTTTTTTTTTTTTTTTTGGTTTTTCGAGACAGGGTTTCTCTGTGTAGTTTTGGAGCCTGTCCTGGATCTCGCTCTGTAGACCAGGCTGGCCTTGAACTCACAGAGATCCGCCTGCCTCTGCCTCCCGGGTGCTGGGATTAAAGGCATGTGCCACTGACGCCCAGTTCAGAGGCTTATTCTTAATTATGAATGCCCAACATCAGCTTGTCTTGTTTCTTGCCAGCTTTTCTTAACTTAAATTATCCCATCTACTTTTGTCTCTGGGTTTTTTTCTGTTCTCTTACTTCTGTAAATGTTACTCTTACTCCATGGCTTGCTGTGTAGCTGGGTGACTGGCCCCTGGAATCCTGCTACTTCTTTTTCTCTTCTCCCAAATTTCTCCTTCTATCAATTCTCTCTGCCTGCCAGCCCTGCCTATCCTTTCTCCTGCCTTGCCATTGGCCATTCAGTTCTTTATTAGATCATCAGGTGTTTTAGACAGGCAAGTAACACAGCTTCACAGAGTTAAACAATTGTAACATAAACAGAAGTAACACACCTTAAAAAAATATTCCCCAACACTCTTCCTTACACTTTGTTATTGCTTCAATTTATTACTGTGTACTTCTAATTGGTAGGGGACAGCAAGAATCCTGAAGGTATTTATGCTGCTGAAGATATTAAGTCTAAGACACATCAATAAAAAAGAATCTTTCAAATGACATCAGATAAAATTTTCTGCATGTGTTACAGTTGTGTAGCTTGGTTCAATTGTAGGACTCTTGACTGTGGGAACAGGGGCTATCTCAACACTTTCACAGGCTTTTGGAACCCAACTCCTCATTCTGGGTTGCCTTGCCCAGCTTTGGTGCATGGGGCGGTGGTTAGCCTTACTGTAACTTGATATGCTATGTTTTGTTGATATGTGTAGAAGACCTGGCCTTTCCTGAACAGAAACAAAGGAAGAATAGATTGGGAGGGTGGGAACAGAGGGGTTGGGGGAAGACTGGAAGGGGAGGCTGTGGCCAGGATGTAAAGTAAATAAATAATGAATTTATTTTTAAAAATAGTCATTAGGTGGAAAAACATAACACATCACAGGAAACAGTTTTGCACATAAAATATATTTTCATGTGAATATTGGTTGAAATGATTGCTTGTAAAATAGAATTACATAGCAGTATGTCTTTGAAACAAAAGGGTGGAAGATATGCATACATTGTGATTTTCAAATAGAGTAGAACATGTTAAGCTTTTAAGCATTTGGTTGCTGGATTTTAATGCCAGTAAATGATTAGCATAACAAGAAAATTCCAAGATGTCCTCTTCTAAACTTCAAAGAAAGCAACATCACTAAGAAGAGAACAAGAACCATCAAAACAGCACCAACACAGTAACCATATCATCTGTGGCATCTTCAGGAGGATATGCAATAATATGAACAAGAGCGTGGCTGGTGTCTATGGCTTTTTCAGCCTCACAGGTTGGTGATCAGCCTCCCAGGTCTGGGCACTAATGTTGGGACCACTCCATTTCTGATGTTCTGATGAATGCCCTGAAGACTGATAACTATTGTTCCAGCCTCTCCTTGCTACTCTTGAGCTCTGAGACCTCAAACCTGAGGGGAGAAATGTTATATTGATGAGCTTGAGAACCCCCAGGCCTCTTTGTCCACATTATGTAAATGTTATGTCTCTTTGATCAGAGTGGAAATGTTGGACACCTGCTTGGTGAAAAGGTAAAACCAGAGGCCATTTGGATAAGATGTTAGTATAGACATCTTACATAATGGGAGAGGAAGGTCTGAAGTTCTGTTGGCCAGAGGTGGAGTTGGATACTCCATTTGTCAGAAAGAGTATGTCTGAGACACCCTTGGTCAACGGGAGCACTATTGAAGGCCTCATATTCATACCCTGAATGCCCCCCAACACTAATCAAAGATGTACAACTAGGGATCAATGGGTTAGAGGTGAGAGGTCTGAGGCTTGCCAAGAGGCATGGGTAAGAAATGAGAACTCAAGAGCCCTGGGGAAAATCCAAGGACCCCAGGGTCAGAAGGGAAATGTTTGAGGGCATCTTGGAGAGAGAGTAGAAATCTGAGGACTCGCCAGGTGGTGGTGGCGCACGCCTTTAATCCCAGCACTTGGGAGGCAGTGCCAGGCAGATCTCTGTGAGTTCAAGGCCAGCCTGTGGTACAGAGTGAGTTTCAGGAAAGGCACAAAGCTACACAGAGAAACCCTGTCTCAAAAAAACCAAAAAAAAAAAAAAAAAAGAAAGAAAAATAAATCTGAGGTCTCTTTTGAGAGATAGACTAGCATATTGGGCTGCAGAGGTAGAAGTGTGCATACCCACTCCTTGACACGAGATCAAGGTCCCAGCTCAACTCATGCACTGGAGCACATTCCAGGTACTGCCTTATCAGCTTCCAGCTCTTTGTTGGAGACTCGAACATCTATCCACTATAGTGAATATGTGGCAGGGCAGGCAGCAGTCTGAGATTTTGTCCAAAAGTCTATATGATAGTCCCAAGCTGGTTCTCCTTCTTAAGAGTATGTTCAGCTGCTCAGGTCTAGGTATGAATGATAGAGGCCACATTATAGTGTTTTCTGCCTTAAGGCAGTGGACTTTGGTTCTAGACTCTACTTGCTACTTTTGGGCTCTGGTACTTTAAGGCTACTTGGTTTGGAGAAGTCATTGGGTAAAGAAAAATGTTCTAGCATCCCATGTTTCTGTGGGGAATGTCCAAGGCCCCTGAATCGGAGGAGAACAACATGAGGCCCTCTTTGGGCAGAAGGGCATATTTGAAGACAATTTGTGCAGAAAGAGAAGACCTGAGTACCTCCCTGGTAAAAGAGAGATAGTAGATTGAAACTCCTTTGATTACAATGGAATGATCTGTGGCTCAATTACATAGACCCAGTAAGTCCACTCCCACAGGGGCATACTCAGGTCTGAGAACTCTATGGATATTGGTGGACTGTAGCTCTCTATTAGAACAGGCACGTCTGAGAACCATTTGGTCAGAAGACAAATAGTTGGGGTGTACTTGGGGAGAGGGGAGAGTCTAAAAGCCATGTCAGTAGGAGAGGATAATCTCAGACTTCTTTGGGTAGGTGGGGAATATCCAATTTTCCCAGTAGGCAGAAAAGGAATTTCTGCTATCACTTTGGGAGCAGGTGAAAGATTCAAGACCCTTTAATATAGAAGGATGAGGTAGGCACTTCCCAGGCCTGAATGGAAAAGTCTCAACCTCTCCTGGTCATATGTCTGCTGCCCTATTGGGCAGAAGCTGAAGGCTGAATGATACCTTGAGAAGTATAAGAAGTTCCAGGCACTCACTCCTTCATCAGCACTAAACTTGAAATCACACTCTAGAATACACATCTTCTGAATGTCCATGTCAGGAATGTCAGCACCCTTAGAAGTCTTCCAAGAGGCTGCATGGCAGTAGTTTCTGACTCTGTGTCTTTGTCCAGTATATATCCATCCACACATTCCTCTGCCTGTAGGGCAGGACTTCTCTGTCTAAGGGACCAGAATGAAGACAGTAGTCTGAGTTACCATCATCTTGCTGCTCTTATGTTCAGGGACCTTGGTCCAAAGTGCTGTGAGATCTCTTGGATCAGAACAGTACTTTCCAGGCCACCAAAATTAGAAGTTGAGGTATGCAATCCACTGGGCAGATGGTGAATATGTGGGATTTCCTTGACCACACAAGGCAGGTCTGAGGCACTCTATTGATGTGAATGTCTAAATCTCTGTATATAAGAGAAGGGAAGGACCTTGGAACTTTGGACAGAAATAGAAGGACTATTGTGCCCTTCATTAAAGAAGCAATGTGGCAGACTCCATGAGAATAAAGAGAAATGTTGATGCACCCTGGTCATAAGTGGAATTTCTGAGACATTTTGTGCAAAGGTGAAGGTCTATACCTATTTGCCAGAGGGGTCAAAATCTCTGGTTATGTTCAATGAAATAGGAAAGAGCATTTCCCATGGGGCATAAAGTAAATACCTTGTGGAGCAGAGGAATGTCCAGAACTGCCTGGTCAGCTTCTAACTCTTCAATATTTAGAATATCTGTATCTTTTGTGGGCTGTGTGGAATGCCAGGAAATAATCATTGCATTATTTTCCAGCAGGTTGGATGGTTATCCTCAGTCTAAGAAGTCTTTGGTCAGATGAGATAAGCCCAAGGCCCCTTTGTTCAGAGCGGTCATGTCTTAGATTGTACATAGCAGGGAGAAAGTTGGATGTAATCCTAGATGGTTGGGAATATAGGAGGCATACATAGTCAATAGAACAAGATCCATAGACCTCTGACAAGAGGTGGTGAGCCTGAATCCTCCGTTGGAAAAAGAGGACATTTTCAGGCCAACTTGAGGATTGGGAAAAATTTCTTTTCCCCTAGACAGAGAAGGAAAGACTAAGTCTTTGTGAGCAGAAGTGGAGTGTCTGAGGCTCCCATGTGCAGAGGGAGAGGACATGAATCCCTTCTATGAAAGAAAGACATTTTTAGACCTCTTGGAAAGAGGGTGAGAATTTGGGGGCACTGAAACAAAAGGAATAGTTCTGATGTCCCTTTCAGATGAGGTGTTAACATATTTAAATAGAAGTGGAAGGTCTGAGCCCTCCATTTTCTCAAAGGGAATGATTGAATCCTTGGTCAGAGAGACCAAATTTTGAGGGCCTTTTTGACTGGAAGTGGAAAGCCTTGGGGCCTTGGGCAAGTAGGGATGATCTCTGGCCCCCTCAGTCATGCAGGTTAGATATCAGGCCCTCTTGGTTATAGAGTGTGCATTTGATGTCTAATGGGCAGAAATTGATGGTGTTTAGGAGCTAAAGACTAAAGCAGATGTAGGGAGGGTAGCAAAGTCACAAAGCATGTAGGGAGAAGGGAGTGTCCCAGTCTACCTTTTGCAGTGGAGGAAGGATTCTATCACAGTTTAGAAGATTCACTTCTTCAGCCACATTTTGGTAGGCCTGGCAGCAATCTGAGCATTCTTCATCAGTCATGATTGGGAATCTCAGGCTCTAAGTCCTCTTATTATCAGTTACATTGGTGTGTACATGAAGGAGGCTGAAGGATGCAACCTCTTCATTTTAGTGACTAGAATGAAGGACAGATGACCTAAATTTCAGGCTCTGTCAACTCAAAGCAGAGCAAAGTGAAGTCCCTTGGGTCACACATGTATTTTTCTAGTGGCCATGGTTAGAGGGAAAAGATCTGAGGCTCTCCATTAGAGGGATAATTTGGAGGTCCACATGTACATGGGGGATGCTCTGATGACCCTTTGATCCTGGTACCCTTGGGTAAATGGAAATCCTGAGATTGCTATAGTAAAAGACAATCATTCTTATAACCCTCTTTGGACAGAGAGGGAAGTTCTTGGGTATTACTTGTAATAGCAGAAAGGTCTGACAACTACTTTAATCAAAGGAAAGCTCTGATAATCCTTCATCAATAGGGCATGGTGTGTGATGCCTTGAGAACAGGGACAGTTTGGAGAGCCCATATTCAGAGGGGAAACTTCTGAGGTCATTCTGAACTGTCTTGCTTAGACAGAAAGTGTCCTGCCATGTTTAACCAAATAGCAAGATCCAGTCACTCCATTGTGCAGAATAGAAAGGCCTAGCTTACCTTGGGTGGTGGGAGAATGGTGTGGTTCTGTATCATGTGCTTCCAACTGTTCTTCCCAGCTCCCATCATCCATATATTACATTGGCTATTGGGAAGAGTACAAGAGGCAATTACAGCACTCTTCCAATAGGATGAGTGATTGTCTGGACTTTGCTTCATCAAGGTTGTATTGATTTGTGCTTATCTATGAATGAAACATAGGAACATTGCATTTCTAACAACCATTGTCTGGGCAGATGGAATGACTATTAATTTTAGCTTTCTCTATTTTGTCATCTGATCTAAACCTAGAATCTTGTAAGGTCCCATTGGTGACAAATGTGTTTGCCTAGTAATCTTGGTTACAGGGATTGGCACTAAGGTACTGAGTTCAAGGGTCACATGTAAGGTGCACTTTGAAGGCAGGGAATTGTCTAGGGCTTCCAAAGGTCAGTGGCTAGATCTGAAGCTCCACTGAGTATAGAGTGAAGGAATGAGACCTCCTTGGCCATGGGAGTCAATTCTGAGGTGTCATTCATCATTGTGGCCAGACACTCATAGGTAAAAATGGGATCTCTGTAGTCTTTGTGGTTGAAAGGAGGTAATCACAGCCCTCCTTTGCACTACACTGAATTGCATGTGGGCAGATCTGATTCTCACTTATACAGAGGGAGTAAGAAATACTTGGTCTGAGCCCTCTTTAGTCAGAGGGAAATGACTTAGGTCTACTTGCAAAGAAATTGAAAGTTTGAGGGTCTTTTCCAAAAAATGAGTACTTGAGACCACCTTGGGCAAATGGGGAAGCTCTGCAGCAGGCTTTGTCCTAGGAGGGAGGTCTGACACTGTCTTTAATTAAGTAAAAGGAGTGAGGTAAGTTGAGAAGAGAGGAAGCACTGGACCCCTTGTCAGAGAGAGAAAACTTTGACAAGTGGTTGGGCAAAGGTTTGAACTGGAAAACCCTTGGAGAGAGAGGGGAAGTCCCATGCACAGTTCTGTTGAAGGTGGATGTCCCTGATACCTTATTTGGTGAAGAAAGGTCCCATCACCGCACTTCAGCTTCCAACTCTACTTTAGAATTTCCAAATCTTCTGTTGAGTCTCAGAGAGTTTGGGGGGCAACCAGTGCCTTCTTCAAAGAGCCTGGATGTCTGTCCCTGGCTAGGTTGCCTCTTCTTTCAGTTTGTCTTCATAGTCCATATCTGTGCAGCAATGATAGAGCCACCTGATTTCTAGTGATTGGACTGAAGAGAATAGCATAGGATCCCATCTCTAAATATACACTTAGGAAGTGGGCCCTCAAACCAGCATGGAGCAATGCATTTCCCTAGCCACCAAGGTCAAAAGTCAAAGGTTTAAATCTCTCTTATTTGCAGTAGCATATGTTAGAGGTACTTAAGAGACTTACGGGGATGCTTGAGGATTTGTGAAATAATAATACAAGGTATGATGCAGTATTGCATGTCTAATGCCTCCTTGGGAATAAAAGGAATGCATGAATTTCCTTGACGAAGACAGTGGTTCCTATTCCCCTTTGAATAGGTGGGTAATGTCTAAGACCACATTGTTAATGGGGGGAAGGATGAAGGCTCAGTATGACAACTTCAATAAACAAGGAATGTGTGAGGTCTTGTGGGAACAGTGGAGTTCTGAGAACCTCTTCTAGGGAATGGGAAGTCATGAGACCACCTTCTGCAAAGGAAAAATCCTGAACATCTTTGTTCACAGGGAGGAAGCCCTCAGCCATATTTGATAGAATAGGAATATACAGTTCACCCATGGTCAGAAGGGGAAGGTCCCAGGCTGTTCTGAGTAATGGGAAAAGATCCTGGCTCTGCCTCACTAGCTTCCAGGTATTTTTCCCAATACAAACACATATGCCCTGTGTGAAATCTTTGAGAGTGTAAGGCAAATCTTATAATAATTTTCCAACAGGATAAGTGGTTATGCAAGCATTGATGTTTCCTCAAGGTGTGTTCAGTTGAACATATCTGTGAATAAAAGATAGGAATAGTGCATTTTTGATAGCCAGCTTTTGAGGCAGATGGCTTGAAAGCAGATTTCATCTTTCTATCTGCTGCTTATGATCTAAAAGCAGAAAGTTGTGAGGTCTCATTGGTCACACATGTGTTTGTATGGCTATCTCCATCAGAGGGGTCAGCTCTACAGCAATCTTATTTAATAGGGGAATGTGTGACGTCACCATGGTAGAAGGGAAGCTCTGATGGTTCTTTAGACAGAAGGGTTGACCTAAAGTGCTAAAGAGCAGAGGGTAGAGGTCTGAGAAATCCCTTGGATATGGGGGACAGTTTTGAGAGCCCTTTCAATAGAGTTTGATTTCCCAGATCTCTTTTTACAGAAACTGGATGTTTGAAATCCTCTTGCTGGATGGAGGTATATAATTGGCCCACAACCTATTGGGAAGATCAAGACTGTCTGGCACTTGTTTGTATAGAGTGGTATAATGCTCTCTCTTCACCTTTAATGAGAAGAGAAAAGACTCAGAGCCACTTGGTAGGAGTGGGAATATATAAGGACCTTGTAACATAAAATAAATGTTTTAGGCCCCATTGGGAAAATGGGGTTTTAGAACAGCCTTAGTCTTAGGAGAGTTCTGACATCCTGTTCCATGTATTCAGAAGGAATAAGCTAATAATATTAGGAAAAGTGGAAGCTCTGAGCCCTATGTAAGAGAGAAGTCTTTTGAGGCCCATTGAAAAATGAAGACAAAATCTCCTTTTGGGCAGAGGGTGAAGGTGTCATACACACTTCTGTTGAAGATGATTATCCCTGGTACCTTATACAGTGAAGAAAGTTCCCAGCATTGATCATGAGCTTCCAATTCTTATTCAGACTTTTGTATCTTCATAGTTTGTGTTCATTCTGGGAGAGACAAGGCAGCAACAACCCATGTCTTCTTCCAAAGGCCTGAATGACTGTCCCTGACTAGGTTGTTTCCTGCAGTTTGTGTTCAGCTATCCAGATCTAGGAAGAGATTTTGAAGTCATTCCATTTCTACTGACTGGCCTAAAGGCAGACGGCATGGGTTTCTATGCTGTGATTGCTAAACTTGGCCTATGGTACCTCAAACCAAGTGGACTGGTGCCCCTTGTTTATAGAGAGTCTCTCATAGACCTATGCCTGATCAGTTCAATGTGAGACCCATTTGGCCATATGTGGGGAGATGTCAGGCCCCATTCTTGAACAGAAGAAAGTTTTGTGTTGGAAAGTTTAGTAGGAATGAGCAGAACAGTCCTAAAATACTTCATGCAGAAGATGAAGCTCCCAGGTTACCTTGGGAGTTGGATGAAGGTGCTGGCAATACCTTATCAGGTCCAGATGTCCTCATACTACAGAATACCCATGTGTTCTGGACTCTGAGTCTTGCTTGCCAGCAATCAGAGCATTTTTTTCTTATAGGTTGGTTAGTAGTCCCTGGCTCTGTGTCCACCACAGCCTTTCATCAGCAGCACAGCTATGGGCAACAAAGATGGGACCGCTCCATTTCTGGTGAGAATCTTAAAAGTAGACGGTGATTAATCAGGGATCAGATTTTTATAGTCATGTCTCAGGATATCAGTTCAGAGTTATCTGACATCCCTTTGGTCATTTGGGAATGCCTGTCCACCCAGGTCAGAAGGGAAAGACTGAGACCTCAGAGGAATACAGCTGAGGTTTCTGTTAATACAAGTGGTTTCTCTGAGGAAGCCATTGTCAGGGAGTGTTGATTTGAAGTGTACTTCAGAAAAAGGTGAACATCTGAGAGAGTTTTCATGTAACTGGCCCAGTCTGTATTCCCTTAATCATATGAGTTTGTAACGGTCCCCTTGAAATGAAATGGTGTGTCTAAAGTCCTCTTGTTCAAGGAAAGTGGAATGTAGCCAACTTCCTTGACAAGGTATTATGTCAGAGGTTTTTCACTAATCAGTGTTGAGCCTCCAGTTTATCTTGGACTGAAGGCCAAATTTGGGACCCATTTATCAAGAAGAATTGCTGAGGCCCACTCCATAATATCAGGAAATGTGTGCCCCCCTCACACAAAATGAATGTCTAGGTTTCCTTTGGACAAACTGGAAAAATGTGGGTCTCCCTTTGTTTCAGAAGGAAGATCGGATATCTCCTTAATCAAAGGGAGAAGGATTGAGTGCCCTTGAAGAGAGAAGAGTTTCTGAGGTCCACGTGACAGGGGAGATGTGGTCAGAGTGTGAAAATCCCATACAACTCTGAACAAAAATTAAATTGACTACCATACCTCATAAGGTGCTAGTATTGTCTCAACTTCTAACTCTTCATTCATCACAGTTTAGGATGTCCATATCTTTAGCTGAATCTGCAAGTGACCAACTTCAGTACCAGGATTCATTAGCAGCTTGGGTAGGAGCCCCAGTGTGGTTGACTCCTAAGAATTGTGTTCAGCCAACCAGAACTGGGTGGGACTGATGATGCCACACCATGACAGGTGATTGTACTCAAGGATGTGACATGGGTTCCAGATTTCCTTGCTCTTCTTCTGTCAACTCTAACCAGAGTGACCAATGCCCCTTGGTCAGAGGTGCAATATCACATGTGCCCTTGCTCAGATGGGAAAGTTCTGAGGACCCTTGGGGTCAAAGAGGGGATTTTAAGATCTAAGTTTTCAGATCAAAAAATAATAAGGTTTGGGAAAAGAGACCGATTCCAGACCTTGTTGGGCAGAGGGGAAACTCCCTGCTTACCTTCTCTAGAGGATGAAGGTTCAGACACTCCCTAGTCAGTCTCCAAGTCTTCAGTGAACTCTAGAAAACCTTATCTCTGAGGACACCTCTTGAGGCTTGACGGCAATCAAAAGCTTCTTCTGACAAGTGGGTCACAGTTCCTGGGTCTGTTCCCTACTTAAACTCAGGACAAGCTGCACAGGTGTGGACATGGAGGACAGTTACCTTTCTGGTGAGCATCTTGAAAATAGATGGCCTTGGATCCAGGGTGAGGTTTTATTCTTCTGCAGTGTGACTTCAATCTAGAGTTCCATAAGGTTCCTTTGGTGATCAAGTGTATTTCCTAGCCACTCAGGTCTGAGAGAAAAGTTCTAGTCTCTCTTAGTTGTGTGATAGACCAGAGTCAGCCATGAACACAAGGAGAAGCTCCTATACTTTCTTGACAATAGGGTCTCAGTCTCAAGTACCAGTCAGCAGTGCAAATATTTGAGACACACCCTTCAGTCGAAGGGTCAGGTCTGTAGCCTTCTTCATCAAAGGGGCATGTCTCAGACCACTCCACTACAGACAGAGAAAGACTAAAGTTTTCTTGTTCAAAGAGGGTATGTTACAACAGCCCCGCTTTTTACATATCTTGAAAGTCAGAGACTGCCATGTTTGAAGGAAATAAGCCTAAGGCGCTCTTCAGAAGATGTTCCAGTGAGTTGTAAGATCCTGAATTAGTGAGATAGTTTCTTCTGAGGGGCCATACCTAAGACTTGATGGAGTTATTAGCTGAAGGCCTGAATTGTCCTGGTTCTGGAAGGATAATTCTGAAGCCCCATTGTAACTTTGCAGAAATTCTATGGCGCATTGATTTTATAGGGGTTGTATTTGTGGCCTTCTTGGGACACTAAAGAGGTCTGAGGCCACTTGCTTCTTAAGTTATATATCTAAGGCACACTTCAGTCACTGAGAATGTGTGGGACATCTTTGTTCTGAAGTGGTAAGTATGAGGCCCATTTGTCAGCTAGTGTATGTCTGAGGTTCCATGATCTCAAAGGAAAGGTGTGTCAATGTTCCTTGACAATTAGTGAATGTCCCAGGTCCCCTGGTTCTCAAAGGAAAGGTGTGTCAATATCCCTTGTCAATTAGTGAATGTCTGAGGTCCCTTGATCTCAAAGGAACGATGTGTCAATGTCCCCTGAACACTGGGGAATGGCTGAAACTTTTAATGTTGAAGAGGTAGATCTAAAACCCCCTGGAGTTACTGGTGAAAGTTGTGAGTTACGTTGTTTCAAGACAGATAAGATTGAGGCCACCTGGGCCACTGGGGAAGATCTGAGATCCCCTGGTTCTGAAGGACAGATCAGAACCCACCTTAGTCCATACAGCAGTTTGAAGACCTGTGGTTCTGCAATGGTAGCTGTGAAGCCTGCTTGAGAATTAGTGGAGTGCATTTGACTTCCTGACTCAGAGGAGATGTGCCTAAGCACACCGCAAGCCCCTGAAACAATTTGAGCTCCATTTCAGACATTGGGGAAAGTATGAACCAGGAAGCCAAATGCACTTCATTAATTCTCAAGCAGGCTTCAGACCTACCACTTCAGAACAACGGGTCTTCCAAACTGCTGAACCTCTTGAGATGAACATCTTTAGAACTTCATTTGGGCAGGCTTGTAAGGTCTGAAGCCTCCATGGGCAGAAGGAGTATGTTGGGGGCTTCCTAGGGCAAAAGTTGAAGTTCTGACCCACTCTTGTTTAGTGGGCACATCTCTGAATTCCCTTTGGTCACAAGGAGCATATCTGAGGCTCGTCTTGTTAGATGGGGTATGCTTGAGGCTCTCTCTTTCAGACTGAAACATTCTAAGGCTGCCTTGAACAGGGTGACCATCAGAAATTCTGAGGCCCCTTTGGTCCCGTTGAGAAGGTCTGATAACTGCTTGGGGGGAGGGGTTAGAACTCCAGCTCCGTTTTTGCAGCGGGATTCTTTTGAGACTGCATGAGAGTGAATGTGAGTATCTGTGGCCTCCTAGGACAGAAGGGTCACATATGGGGGCCCCATATTCGTATTGGAAGGCTGTGCCTGTCCCTTGATAAGAGAGGGAAGATCTCAGGTCCCCTAGTTGAGATCGGATATGTCTGAATTTCCCTTGGACAACAGGGAATGATGTGCTACTCGCTTTTGGAACTGGTGAATATGTGTGTCCCCATTGGACAGGATACAAAGCCCTGAGCCCCTCTCTGGCACTAGTGGAAGGTTTCTGTCCCTCTTGGACAGAAAGAGCATGTCTAAAGCCCTCCTTGGTAGAAACAGGGTGTCTAACATGATAGATTTGGGGTGATGAGGAAAGTATGATACTCCTATTGAGATTGTCACCATCTATAGATGAGTTGAAGATTCCTTGGACTGCAGGGGAAATTTTGATGACTTCTTGAGTATAAGTAGCATCTCTGAGTCTTGTCCTGGTAGTAGTAGAAGTAGTATGGCTGAAAGTCCCATGGGGAGAGGTGGAATGTCTGAGATTCTTTTCATGAGAGGGAGTAGTTCCTGAGCCCCCTTCTGTACAGATGAAAGGTTTTACGTTCTCTTGAGGAGTAGGCTTTGGTTTCTGGTTCCTTTTGGCAGATGAAGAATGTCTGAGCCAACTTTTTGACAAAGAGAATTGTTTATAGCCCTCGTGCTCTGGATGGGAAGCGTGAACATCTGCTTTGGCAGAGGGGGCCTTTTCCAGTTTGGATTTGGTAGATTTGGAATGTTGAGGGATGCCTTTGGGAGCTGGAAAACTTCTGTGGCCCTCCTCCTGAGATTGTGAGGATCTGCAGTCTCCCTTATCAGAAGGAGAAGTGGTGAGGCTCCCTTTGGGCTCAGTTTGAAGTCTTATACCCCCTTTGTCAGAAATGGAAGCTTTGCCTCCCATTTTGGAAGAATGGTGAATTTTCAACCCCCATCTTCTGATGGGACAGATTTGAGGCCTGCTTCTTTAGAAGCATTTCTTGATTTTGTTTTCTCTGATTTAGAATGTATGGAGCCACCTCGTGGAGAGGGAGAATGCCTGAGACATTCTTTAGGAAGGGAGCTAGATCTGAAGCTCAATTCTGATGATGTTGGGGGTAGAACGCTCCTCTGAGGAGTAGAGGTAGGACTTGAGTCCTTTTGGGCATACGCTGTAGATGTGAGCCTACCTTTGGCAGAAAGAATAGATCTTAACCTATCAAGTTCTGAAAGGGAATATCTGATATCCCCTTCAGGAAATGGGACATGTCTTGATACATTTTTGGTAGAATTGGAAAGTTTGGGGCTTATTTTTGGATAAGGGGAATGCCTTGGGCCGTCTTTATGAGAAGGAATAGGAATGAAGTCGCCAGGTGCATAAATGGACAGGCCCAGAAACTCTGTGGAAAAGCAAGGTCCAACAGCTTCTTGGATAGATGGCATAGGTTCTCGAGGCCCTTGGGCTGCTTTGGGGTTTTCCAGAGTATCATGGAGAGATGTCGATGGTCCCAGATTTCCTTGATCTGATACTGAAGGGCCCAGAGCACCTCGGTTATATTTCAAAAGTCCCAGAGCCCCTAGTACAGATGGAAAAGATTCTAAAGTGCCTGATGTTGATTCTGAAGTTTTACAAATATTTTTGGTAGATGACAAAGTTTCAATTGTCTCTGGGGAAAGTGGGAACAGTTTCAGAGTCTGCACAGAAGGAAGTGGAAGTCCTAGAGAATCTTGGGAAGGTGGTGGAATTTCTGTAATTCTATGGGTAGAAGATGGTATTTCTAGAGTACTTTGGGTATACGGCAATGTTCTTAGTGTCCCCTGGGCAGATTGAGAAAGTCCAAGATCTCTTGGGTCAGATGAGGACTGTCGTGAGGGCTCTTGATCCAAACAAGTGCCTGAAGCCTCTTGGGATGACAAGGAAGTATCTGGAGATCCTGGAGCAGATGATGAATGTCCAAGAGAGTCTTGTATTGATGTGGACAGTCTCAGAGCCCCTTGTGTAGACAATGCATTTCCTAAATAGGTTTTCTGAGGTGGTGAATCTTCTGGAGTCACCTTTTCACCCAAAGACACTTCCTGTAAACCTTGGTCTGTTAGTGAAGATCTTATAGGCTCAGTTTGAGATGAGGCAGATTTCACAGACCCTTGGTCAGATAGAGAATGTTCCACAGTTTCCTGGGAAAATTTTGGTGATGCCAGTATCACTTTGTCATATATAGAAGGGTCCACAGCACCTTGGGCAGATGTTGAAAGTTTTAGTGCCTCGAGGACAGATGACAAAGTTTCTAGGGACCATGAGACAGATTTTAAAGTTCTAGGAACCTCTTGGTAATATGGCAAAAGTTCTGATGTCTCTAGTTTAAATTGTGAAGGACCCAGAGTCCACTTCAAAGGAGCTTGGATTCCTAGAACACTTTGAACAGATGATACAGACTCTACAGACCCTTGGGCAGATGATGGTGTTTCTCTAGCACCTTGGGTAGATGATGATGTTCCTAGAGTACCTTCTGAAGATTGAGAATGTCCACAGTCTCCTGGAGCAGATGAATATGCTAAAGCCTCTTGGGCTAAAGAAGGGCCAAGATCCTCTTGGGAAGATGTGGAAGTTTCTGGAGACAATTGATCAGGTTTTGAATGTCCTACATACTCTTGTGTTGATATGGAAGTTCCTAGAGCCCCTTGTGCAGATAGTGAATCTCCTAAACCCCCTTTCTGAGATGGTGAAGGACCTAGAGACCCTTGGGCAGATATAGGGAATTCTGGACACAATTGGGCTGATAACAAAGATTCCAAGGTCCCTGGTACAGATGGAGTAGGTCCCACTGAACCTTTAGAAAATGGGGAAAATTGGAGAGTTTCCTGGAGAGAATTTGATGATCCCTGAATTGGTTGGTCAGAATCACAAGGGCACACAGAACCTTGGGCAGATATTGAATGTCTCAGAGAACCTGGGAGAGGTGACAAGATTCCTAGAGTTCCTGATGAAGATTCAGAAAACTTAGAAACCATTTGGGGAGATGGCAAATTTTGTGATGTCTTTGGAATATGTTGGGAAGGTCCCAGATACCCTACAGAATGAGGCTGAAGTGGTAGAGTACCTTGCACATCTAATGAAGCATCTACAGTTCTCTGGAGAGAAGGTGATGTTTCTAGACTAATGTGGGAAGATAGCAAAGTTTGCAACATCCCCTGGGCAGAGGGAGAAAATCCAACTCCTGGAACAGATGGGAACTGTGCTAGAGCCCCTTGATCACAACGAAGGGCTAACACTTTGTGGGAAGATGTGGAGGTTTCTGGACACCCTTGAGCAAATGATGAATGTCCTAGAGACTTTTTGCCCTGGGAAAATTGGGAAGGTTCTCGAGTTCCCAGGCAAGGAGACTTGAGTCTCAGATTGTCTTGGGCATATGGCAAAGGTTCTTTATTTCCCTGGCTAGCTGGTGAAAGTTTCACAGCCACTTGGGCAGATGTCGATGTTCCTAGAACACCCTGCGCAGATAGAGAAGATCCTAGAGTCACTGGAGTAGATGGTGAAGATCCCAAATCCCCTATTGAAGAATTGGATATTGTTAGATCTCCATGTGTACATGTAGAAACTTTCAGGGTTCCCTGTGAAGACAGGCAAGGTCCTCCAGCTTCTTGGAAAGATAACAAAGGTCCTGAACTCACTTGAACAGATAAGGAAATTACCAAAGGCCCCAGGGAATATGTTGTAGATCCTAGAGTCCCTTGTCCAGATGAAGAAATTACCATGTACCCTTTTGAAGATATAGATCTTGAAGAGTCTGAAGCAGATTTATCTGTTTGTTGAACCCTTTGGGCAGACTGCAAAGACTCAACAGGTTGCTGGAAAGAAACAGAAGGTCCTAGAGTACTTTGTGTATGTGTGGAGAGACCCAAAGTCCCTTCTACAGACAGGGAAGGTTCCCAAAGGCTTTGGGAAGAAAGGAAAGGACTCAAGTTTGCCTGGGTAGATATGGAAAGTTTCAGAGTCCCTTCATCAGATACAACATGTCCTGGGGTAGCTGTAGAAGTTTTGCATGCACCTGGTGCAGATGATGAATATCCTGGAGTCTCCCAGGGAGGTGGCAAAGGTTCTAGAGACCCTTGTGTAGTTATAGAAATTCTCGGAGACCCTTGGGCAGATTTCAAAGTTCCTACCATTTTTTGGGCATGGTGGGTATATCCCTGAGACACTGGCATAGATGGTAAATGTGTTACTGTGCTCTGTGGAGAGGTGTAGTATGAACCTGTACCTTGTGTATGTGAGGAAGTGCTTGAAAGCCCTTGGGCAGATGGAGGATATCCTGCAGTCCTTTGTGTAGATGTAAACAGTCCAATAGTCCCTTGTGTGGATAGGCAGGAACCCATAGCTCCTTGAGCACAATGAGAAGTTGCTTGACTGCCTTGTTCTAAAGAGGAAAGTCCCAGGGGCTTTGAAGCAAAAGGTAGATATATGGAAGTCCCTAGAGAAGATGAAGTCTCCAAAGTCTCTCCTACATGTGACAATTGCCCATGACACCTCTGTGTAGATTGAAGTGTTCCTAGAATGTCTGCAGAAGAATATAAGGACTCTAGAGTTCCTTTGAAAGATGCTGAAGGACTGAGAGAACCCTGGGCAGATATACTGTGTTCTAGAGGCAAATGAGCAGAGAATAGAGGTGCTGGATCACGTGGGGCATTTGATGAAAGTCCTCTAGGTACTTTGTTAAAAGAGGAAGGCTCTCTAGGACCTGGGGCACATGGAAAGTAATGGACTGATGGTTCTAGAGTCCTTTGAAAGGATTTGAAAGAGCTTTGCAGAAGTAAAGTTCCCTCTGCAGCTGTGGAGAGTTCTTCAGCCCCTTTAGAAGACAACAAATGTTGACCTAGAGTCTCTGGAGCAGTTAGAGCATGTTTCTGAGCACCTAATGCAGATGGTGAATGTTCTACATCCACTGGTGAAGCAAAAAAAGATCCTTGAGTTTCCTGGTTAGGCGGGAAAGGTACTGTATCACCTGGGGAAGATACTGAACCTTGTGAAGTATGTTGGACAGATGGAGAAAATCTTGGAGCTGCCTGGGAAGAAGTTGGACATTTCAAAGCCCTTTGAGCAGATGACACAGTTCCTACAGTTCCTTGTGTGGGTGTGAATAGTTTTAGAGATCCTTGGGCAGGTAGGGAAGGTCCCAGAGCCTCTTGGGCAGATGGCCAAGATCCTAGAGTTCCTTGTGTAGATACAGAAATTACCAGAGGCACTCGGCCAGGTGGACAAACTCCTAGTTCTTTCTGGGCACTTTGATTAGATCCCAGAGTCCCTGAGGTAAAAACTGGATGCCCTTCAGTACCTTGTGCAGATCTGGGCTGTCCCAAAATGGCTTTTGCATAAAGGGAAGCTTGCCCTGGCACCTGAGTAAATGGGGAAGGTTCTAGAGAGCCTTGTGCTGAGGTGTTCAGTTCCAGAGTCTCCTGTGTGTATAGGCAAGATCCATCACCTTTTGGCAAAGATGGGAATGGGGCTGGAGTTGCTTGTGTTAGTGGGGAAAGTCTAGGAGTCATTGGGGCAGGTGTCAATGTACTTGTAGTCATTGGGACACATGGAGACATTCCCAAAGAATCTGGGACAGAAGACAAATGACTATGTGTACACTGGGCAGACTTGGATGGTCCCAGAATCTCTTGGGAAGATACTGAATATTGTAAGAGACTGTTGAGTATATGACAAAGGACCCAGAGTTTCCTGAGCAGATAAGCAAAGTTGGGTAGATAGAAAATGTGCTAGATCCCTTGAGACTGACAAAGGAGATTCCTGAGGTCCTTGGTCATGTTGTAAATATCCTGTAGTCCCTGAGGGAAATGGCAAAGGCCCTGTAGTTGCTTGGACAGATGATGATGTATCCTCAGATTCTAACACGATAGACAAGTGCCCTAGCTTACTTTGGAAAGATGCTGGTGGTCCCAGAACTGATGAGGAAGATGTCGAATGTTCTAGAGACCCTGAGCTGAATGAGAAAGAATGCAGTGTACTCTGGACAGACATAAAATGTTCCTGAGGCCCTTGGTTAGATAGCAGAGATGGCAGAGGTCTTGGAGCAGATGGAGAGGATTCCAGATCACCCATGGCAGAAGGAGAATTTTCCACAGGTTCAGAGTTAGACGGCAAAATTTCAAGAGCATCTTGGGCAGATGTCAGAGGTCCATGAATACCCTGATGAATTGGGGAATGTTTAAGAGCTCCTTTGCTAGGTGGTAAATGTTCTAAAACATCTTGGGCACATTGAAAGTGTCCTTTAGTCCTTTGTGAAGATGATGGGTTTATCAGAGCCACTTGAGCTGGTTCCAAAGGATGTGTGGTCCCTTTTTCCAATGTGGGTGGTTTTGGAGCTCTTTGAACAGACAGGGAATGTCCCACATCCCCTTGAGCAGATGGCAAATATCTGAGAGTTCCTTGTGCAGATAAGGAATTCCCAACAGGATAATGGTCAGATATCATAGATCTTGGAAACCCTAAGACATTTGTCAAATGCCCTGCAGATCCTGGGGCATGTGAATGTGTTCCCACATTCACTTCCATGGATAACAATGGTCCTAGGGTTTTCTGGGAAGACAGGAAAGGTACCATATCACAGAGACCAGACTGAGAATATCCTGGAGTTCCTTGGGTGGACTTGGAAATTTTCATAGCCTCTTGTGTAGATAGGGAATGTCCCACAGACCCTTGGGCAGAGGGCACAGGTGCTTTCTTCCCTTCTGAGGATGGGGGACTTCCCTGATGCCTTTGTGTAGATGGCATCGAATTTAGAGTGCCTGAGCCATATTGAGATAATTCTAGAACTCCACGAGCATGTGGCAAATGTGAAGGAGTCTCTTGAGACAATGCCGAAAGGACCAGAGGCACTGGAGCTACTGGTAGGGATCCAAGAGCCACAAAGCCTGAAGGGGAAATTTCCCGAGCTGCTTGTGTAGAGGGCAAATATCCTAGCAGGTCTTGTGCAGATTGAGAAGTTGCTATTTTCCTTGGGAACAGTAACAAAGGTCCTAGAGCCCCATAGATAGATGGTGAAGTACCAGTAGACCTCTGAGTAGGTATGAAAAGATCCAGAGGCCTTTGCAAATACACTAAAGGCCTTTGCAAAGACACCCCAGGTGAACATGAAAAAGTTTCCAGAGCCCCCTGAAAAGGGGGGACATGTTGTAAAATTCCTTGTTCAAATGAGGAAAGTCCCAGATCTCCTGGGAGGTGTGGCAAATGTCCTGAATAACTTAGTGAAGATGGAAAACTGTCCTGGGTCCCTTGGGCAGATGGCAAAAGTTCTATTGTTCCCTGGGCAGACTGGAAACGACACAAAGCTCCTGGGGCAGATGGTGAGTGTACTAGAGATCCTTGGACAGGTGGTGATGTTCCTAGATACCTCTGCTTAGATATTGATGGTACCAGGGAACCTGGGGGGGATGACAAGTATTCTGCATCAAGAAGGCAGGAGGCAGAAGGATCTTTAGATGCTTTGGAAGACATGGGAGGTTCCTTTTGGGCTAATGGTGTAAGTCCTAGAGTTCTTTGTACAGATATGGACTTTCCCTCAGACCCTTGGGCAGATAAGGAAGTTTTCACAGTTTCTAGTTTAGATTTGGAAAGTGACAAAGTGCCTTGGGCATGTGGAGAACTTTCTGGAGCCCTTGACAGAGATGGAGACTGTCCCCAAAGCCCTAGGACAGATGGTGATCGCTGTAGACCCTTTTGGACAGACAGAGGAGACCATTGAGCATCTTGAGAAGATATGTAATGTCCCAGAGACCCTTGGGTAGATTGGCAAGGACCCAAAGTCTTGTGGCCAGATGTGGAACACTCCAGGGCCTTTTGGACAGATATAGGGGATGTGGGACTCATGTGAGGAGTACTTGTAGCTATTGGCATTTCTTTGGGAGCTTGAGAAGATGCACATCCCCCCTTTGCATTAGGAAGAAGGTTGAAACTGTCTTTCTCAGACAAGAAAATACTTAAGTCCCCTTGGTCAGAAGGATCAACTGTCAACCTCTTTTTGGTAGACATAGGATGCCCTGGGCCCACTTGATTAGAGGGAGAATATCTAATATTTCCCTCCTTAGAAGGGATATGCATAAAAACCTCTTGTGTGGATGGGGAAGATTATAAAGTACCTTGTTTGAATATGGTAGATACTAGCACCATTTGTGCAGATAGGGAAGATCTTTGACCCTCTTCTCTAGATGTGGACAATCCTGGAGTCCCCATGACAGATATGGAAGGATTCAGAACCCCTGGGGAAGATGGTGAAGGTGCTAGAGCCCTTTGTGTGTGTTGAGAAGGCCCAAGAGTCCCTTGGGCAGACTCAGGAGTTCCTACCACCTCTTGTGTATATGTGGAACTCTCTAGGGCCCCTTGTGAACATGGAAAAGGTCCTTGAGCCCCAGGTATAGATGTGGATAGTTTTGCTTCTGCTTGGGCATGTATGGGTGGTATGAGGCTCACTTGGGAAATAGTGGTCAGGCTTAGGCCCCTTTGGGCTGTAAGGGAAGATCTGAGCCCAGTTTTTAATAGTGGAGGACATTTAAAGCCCCCTTGGTTTAATGGGGAAGTTATGAATTTCCCTTGATCAGAGGAGGCAGGACTCAAGATCACTTCAGCAGAAGTGGGTTGCTTAGGGTCCTTTTGGGGAGAGGGGAAACGTCCTTGACTGTCTTCATTAGAGGGAGTACCTCTCCAGCCACCTTTGGCAGCTGTCAAAGGTGTTAAAGTCCCCTGGGGAGAAGTGGTGGGACTAAATCCATTTTGGGAAAATGAGAAATAACTGAGTCCCCCTTTTGGAGAAGGTTTGGAACCCTCTTTGTCTGATGGGGCCCGTTGGAGGCCCCCTTGATCAGAAGGGCCTTGTCTAAAACTCTTTGGGGGAGAATTGGAATGATTGGTGACCCCTTGGTTAGAGGATGGACTTCGGAAACCCCTTCTGGAAGAGGAGACATGTTTGATTTTCCTTTCAGCACAAGTGGGAGGTCTCTGGGATGCCTGGGCATATAGGGAATGGCCCCTAGCCCCTTGGTCACATTGGGGTCTTCTCAGAACCTCTTTGGTGGATAGGGATAGTTCCTGAGTATCTTGGGAAGAAGCGGAAGATCCTAGAGCTCCATGGGTAGGTGGGGAAGGTTGCAGGGCACCTTGAATATGTGGGGAGATTACCGGTCCACGTTGGTCAGTGGGAGA
>CABHPQ010019281.1:0-12187 GCA_902168405.1 Peromyscus aztecus | reverse complement strand
CTTTCTTTCTTTCTTTCTTTCTTTCTTTCTTTCTTTCTTTCTTTCTTTCTTTCTTTCTTTCTTTCTTTCTTTCTTCCTTCCTTCCTTCCTTCCTTCCTTCCTTCTTTCTTTCTTTCTTTCTTTCTTTTTTCCTTTCTTTCTTTCTTTCTTTCTTTCTTTCTTTCTTTCTTTCTTTCTTTCTTTCTTTCTTTCTTTCTTTCTTTCTTTCTTTCGTCTTTCTTTGTTCCTTTTTGCTATTTGCTTTCTTTCCAGTCCTTGGAATCAAACAGAGGACCTTAGACATACAGAGAAAGTTTTCCACCAGTGATCTTAGATACCTCTCTCTAACATATACAGTTCTCTAGATGACTGAAAGATTCCCCCCAAGTTGCCATCACAGAATGTGGCATCAGTTGTACATTAAATACTATTTCATTTCCAAAATTAATACTGTCTGCCAAAACAATTCCATGAGATATACATGTATGTACTTATGTGTGTGATTGTGTACATTTATGCTTTTATTATTACTAGTAGTATCATCACTATCAGTGTATAGCTGGGAAACTAGAGGTTCAATGAGATGAAGTGACTTAAATAGACAAATGATGAAAGAGATGGAATTTAAACCTTTACGTTCCAGAGTTTATGCCTTTAACTGTCCAGTTAATGTTTTAACTATTAATGGTTTTTATTCTTGGAAGCAGGAGAGTAAATGATGACGCATTGCCAGAAAAAATATTCTGTAATTTTCCATGGAGTGCCTGTGTGTGTGTGTGTGTGTGTGTGTGTGTGTGATAGCAGTATTTTGTAGATTTAAATTTATCTTCAGAAGCCTTTCCTTCCTCACATTGTTAAGGAACTATGAACATAGCCAGGATTATTGAAAGATCAAACTAAGAATATCATTAATATTTTCTGGCTTGACTCTGTTGTTAACATCTTTTAGCCCAGTAACTTAATGCATGTTCTTTGGATAAGTTTAATGAGGACAGACTTATGTAAACTAAAATTACATCACATTTGTTTACTGAAGTGTAAGGTACCCATTAGGCAAACCAATCTAATTTAGAAAATGTTGAAAGATCCAAACATCAGGAATGAAAATAAATGTGAGTCAGCACTTTATAAGGTGAAGTTTTTTTTTTTTGAAAGAAAAGACATATTTAGTGCTCAGTCTAGAACATCTTAATAGAACACCTATGGTTTTAAATGATTGTAGAAAAATGGAGTGTATGATTAAAACAGACACGATTATTTAATGAACAACGTTTTTCTAGACTTTTGAATTAATAGTTGTATGAACAGATTGATTCCAAATGAACAAATAAATAGCTCAAATTCTGGAGCCACACATATGATTTTGCTTTATAATTCCATTATAATATATAATGCATCCAGAAATATGAGTCTAGTAAGAAATCATAGAGATAAAATAGCAGAAGCAGCTTTATGTTGTTGGGTTAAAAGAGCAACTGTTTGCATATTTCATGGGGCAGTTGTACATATAAAGTGATATATATATATTGTTATATATTGATATATATATATATTGTTAAAGCATAATATGTGTTAATTGTGCTAAGTAAGGTGGAATGTTTGAGCAGAGACATACTTTTCTTTGATACATCCTAAATCAATTGAGCAATTTTTATTATTTACAAGAAACAAATTCTAGTCGAAAGACTTTTGCCAAAACAGCCAAGAAAACTTCTCTTCAAGAGTGTTAGTTAGGTAATAACGGTCCTAGTTTTTCAACTTTCTCCTAGTAATTTATCTTTTTTCAATTTGTTCCAAAGTTCTAACACTGAAGACACTTCCCAATGCACTTTACCCTCTCCCTTTGGTCCAGAAGACAGGGATCATCAGTAGATTCAATATAGTCACTCTTTCCCAGAGTGCAAGGTCATTCACGTTTGTGCCCTAGAGAGTTGACAGTGATTAACTGGTCCTAACAGCAGTTGCTCTCCCACTTAAGGTACAGATTTTGTGTTGCTTATGGCCTCTAAGAGAATTATTGCATTCAAGGAAATGAGAAAATAGTCTCATAACCTAGAAGACATAAAAGAAATACCTGGATAACATGTTATTTTCTTCGAATGCTTTCAATAATACATTATCAATTGTGGTTAAAATAGCCTATGTAAGAAGCCATCTTATGAGCCTATGGATCAGACACATGTATTTCTTCCCTTATCAAAAGATGACTACCACATTGAAAATGACAATAAAGCTATGTCTTGGAACACAGTATGTTTCATAGTTTCATGAGTACAGGAGGAGGAGAGATTGAAAGAAAATCACTACTTGATGACAAGACATAAAGCAGTGAAATTTTGAATGACTGCCAATTTTGTCTTTTCCCTAGCTTCTCTGTTGAAGAGTAAACATTTTGTTCCAAACAAAAATTTCTTGATTACTATAGATCAATCAGCTTTATAAATATACAGTATTAATAAGAGCTGTGAAAACAATGTTTTACCCTAAAATACAATAATTATGGAGTCACTGAGTTATTTATAATCAACTCATTATATATTTACCTATGTGGATAGATTATGCTTGTGGGTCAGGTTTCTTTTTCCCCTTTCATATATTTTAGTCCACACTAATTTTTTTCTCTTATAGCTCTGGGCTAGAAAAAAAAAAGTCTTAGAAATTTGCTAACCGCACAGTGTAACTCATGCCATGGGAGTCAAACCATGTCCTGAAGAAAAGCAAGAGAGATTTTACACATGTAAAAATTTCTAGAATTCTAGAATATTAGTACCTTTTAAGGATAAACTTGTTCATCTGTTCTGAATGTTTCTGGATGTGCCTGCTTACTTCCTTGAACAAGTAGTATATTTCTCATGTTTGTTATACTGCCATGCCCTTTCAATTCTACAGTTGTTTTTGTTAAAGACTGAAATGTCTCCATGAATCCAGTTAGTCAAGGCTGTTCATTAAATGCCATCTATCATCTTATGCATGGAAACCAAAGAGAACAAGATTCTCATTTCTCCTAGTGAAAAATGGGTACAGGATTCAGAGAAGAGGTAAGAGTGGATGATGACAGATTTAACTGGTAGATATATAAAGCAATGTTATTAAGACTGGCTCCAGTCTCAGACAGTTCATGTTAAAGCAGAGTTATGCCATTCCCAAATTCTCTGGATTCTCTAAGTAGAGTATTTCATCAACATGTACTTAGTACCTCTTAACTCTTTTACTGTTTTTGCCCAGGGGACATTGCTGCTTATTATCTGATGGGTAAACAACTGCTAGACTTGGCCTGTTTGTTTTTCTTTGTTAGAGGAAGTTACCTGTGCTCTGCCCATTTAGAAAGGGAGGCCTGTCTTGCTTAATGCTGCTGTTCTGAACCAATGAAAAAATGTCTAACTATAGAATGTGTGATTAACAAACCCACCAGATTAACTGAACTAATGCTACATTCTTGACCCTTTATCACTAACAAAATCTCAAATGCATGCCAAAATATTAAGCTAAAATGTTGAATGAATGCCATATTTTATTGTATTTACACTTATTCACTGCACTATTGAAAAAATTCAAGGAATAAATTCAAATTCTAATATTAAACTCTGGAAAAACATCATGTCGTATACATGCTTCAAATTCATTAAATGCTTTACCTTAAGTGTGAAAATCAAATTTAATGCTTTAAATTCAAGAAAGCATTGAACCAGGAAACCTTGTAACTGTACAGTTATGTGAACTTTGTGTTGGAATTTCACATATTTTCACAGGAATGAGGTATAGAAAGAATAATGTTGACTGAAAATATGCTGTTGGTCTCTAAGATTTTCAGTCTTCCTTTAGATAAAAGGGATAAAATCATTCTACCGATGGGGATATTTGGTTAATAATTAAGATAACTTTAAAAAATGTCATTGTAACACCTAAGGGTAAACAGACACTCACATACATGTCTGCCTGCAAAGCCCATAACACAAATTTTATTTGAAAGTTAAGCAAATAGCAGAGCATTTTTTGAGGAAGTGATAATAGGAAATCAAATAATCCCCCGCAAATCCTCAAATTTCAGAAAGATTGCAACACAATCTTTAAAATAATGATAAATATGAATCTTATATGAAAGAAAAATTTATTTGGTATAACAAGATATGTGAAACATAATTTGATAATATTAGAAATTCTCAAAAATGATATTGACCCATTCCACAGTTACCTTTGCAGGAATGGGCTGACAGGCAGAGAAATCTGAAGATAAATTTTACCACATAAATTGTCATTTAGGACAGGAAAGGCTTTTTATTAAAGTTTTAGTTAAAACCCATTTTACTCTCCCATAAAAATACCTCTTTTAAGATTTTTTTTAAGAATATAGCTGATTCTAGTCCGTAATTTCTTGCCAGAGTAGTTACACACTGTGGCTCATTTAAGGATTTTTAAATCATTATGGAATAACTTTACAAATAAATACCTTTTAATCTTTAGTGCTGGTCTTAGTTGCCTTTGGGCAATACCTCATTAAGAATGTACTGTCTTAGATCCTAGCTTAGGTACAGGGTATGGCTCCTTAACCATATATAAAATTCTATAATTTTCTTCTTCAAAGTACATGTCATATGCTAAATTGTAATACAGAGAACACTGAATAAGGAATCAAGGGAACTTGACTATAGTCCTGATTATATTATTTTTGAACTATATGGTCTCAAGACAACCACTTAGGATTTTGAGTTTCTATTTTTACATACATGAAATACGAAATGAGCTTTTTAATATTCTTTTGCCTTTTGATCATACTAATTCTAATACCTACTATGGGTGTTATAATGAAAAGAATAAGAACAAAGAGACAAAATTGTATGATTTAATTATTGATAAAATAACGCATAGGAATCTGGGGACATATGTATCTTCCACTGATCAGCTAAATTCATGGCATTAAAACTTGGTCTGTATGGAAGATGCAACCATCCTATATACCCATATTTATATGCAAAATATTTTATAAGCTTAGCATTTCTAGGATGCTCAGCAAATGCTAGATATTGCACTACTTATTTAAAATTTTTATCCTTAACCTTTTATCTGCATTTTGTTCAAATGGAAATGAAAACATCCTGTTGGTGGCAGCAATAATTTAATTTTACCATTCACAAACAAATGAAGACTAAGATTTATAGGCAAGTATGTAGAAGCAAGTTACCAGTATTATAAAAGTGTTTTTCAACTCCAACATCTTAAAACACAATTTAGTCTACCAGTGTTTGAGACCAGTCAAAGGCATTACATTGTTACATACATCTATGTCGTATAGCTCCAGAATATAAAACACCAGTGACATTTCCAGTGCTGATGAATGTTAAAATATTTGTATATCCAGTCTTAATTATCTCCTTTGTATTTGTCCATAAATAGCTGAATATTTTACTGAGATTAGTTTATACATCGAGAATCACAATCTAGGGGGGGACAATACTGAACAGCCAGCTTAAGGGGAAAATGTTTGGATTTATAATCTATTTCAAATATCCTTGATCTTTTCTCTTCCCTTATTTTATTTTAGCTCGGAAATATCCCTTATTTCTGTATTTATGGACATGACTATGTATTTGTGTTATCAATGAGTATTGATTCTATATTATGGACCTAAAGTAAAGATATGCAAATTGTATGCTCTGTTCTTCAACGAAATGAACCACAGAGGTACATAGATACAGCACAGAGTCAATTTCTATAATTAGAGAAACGATGATCATGGCTCTTACTACCCAGTTTGTAGCACTAAAACCAAGTCACAGTTTTATTAGTGGGACAGTGAGAAATATGAAATTTCATCCTATCTGATGAATCAGTCTATATTTGTACAATTTCCTCCAGGTGGTACATATTCAAATTAAAATACAGAGAGTAGCCACAGGAGATAGTTTAGCTGGTAAAGACTATCGTTGCTAGGCCTGAAGACCTGATGTTGATCCACAGGACACATTGGTTAGAATTGTGTCAGAACCAATTGTCAAAAGTTGTCCCTTGACTTCCACTCACGTGCCATGGAATGATTATGTAGATGTGTACACACACACACACACACACACACACACATATACACACACACACACACTAAACAAACAAGTAAATAAATAAACAAATAAATGTAGTAAAATTGAAAAGCTTTGGATTAAGCAATAGGTTTGTACACACATGATTTTCATGCAGCCTCACCACTTAAGAATATCAGAACATCATATAAAACCACAATATCTCGAGAATAGCATGAACTTAAATACCTAGAACTTATCCTAGACACAGTATTTGTAAAGCTTCTCCCGAGAGACTCCTGCACACAACCAAAGTTGAACACAACAAATTGATCAACTTCCCACTTTTAATTAGTGAGTACTAGACATAATGAGATGCCAAATATATGAAGAAAACATCTACTATAGTTACTAATGTGCAAGGTAGACTGGGCAGTGCAGGTTTGTGGTTGTGCAGTGAACTAGGAAGGAACTGTTCACTAAGGAAGTTGCCATAACTTGGTCTTTTAAAGTGTCAGCAACTTTGAATTGGGTTTCAGGTGTCAAAGCATCAATAAAATAATCTAAAATCCTACCACATACAAAACCTGTGATTTTTCCTCAAATATATCACCCTCGTTCTTAGATGTGAGTTTCAGGGAACCACCTAGTTGTAAATATATTATGCTTCTGTAAGTATCCTAGGTTATCTGTTGCTGTTGCTTGTCTCTTTCTCTTTGTCTGTGCTATCAATATTTAAAAGACATAACCTATTTCTTCTTGGAAAAGAATCATCAAAGAAAAAAAGCTATTTTGATAGCAGGGACTGAGAGATTTCTTTAAACTATTTATGTATGTAGAATATTCTGTCAGGAAGAAAAGAAAAATCCTCACAAAGTAAAATAAGAAGAAATATTAAAAGCTGTGGAAACGGGGAAAATGAATATATTTGTTCTTTCATTGTACCTTTAGGAAACTTTTGTAAAATATAACAGCTCTTAGGAGCCATAACAAAAGTTCCGAACATTTCAGCTTCCTGTCACCAACCTCCATCAGAGATTTATGGAGTTCTTACTTTAGAAGCTGTAAATGTAGGAACTCATCTCTGCCTCCTTTTCTTATTTGTATCTCTCAGTAGTGTCTTAACACCTAAACCAGTCAATTCTGCAATGTGTTTCTATCAAGTTCTCTGAGCTACTCAAACAAATTACCATAGGACTGATACCTTAAAAGTGAAAATTTATTCAGGCTAGAGAGATGGTTCACTAGTTAAGACCACTGGCTGCTCTTGCAGAATCCCTATGTTAGATTCCTAGTACACATGGTGGCTCACAACCATCTGTGATTGCAATTCCAGGTCACACATATGACACAATGACATATATGCAGGCAACACACTCACACACATAAAAAAGAAATTAACCTTTCATACTCTTGCAGGCAGAAATCCAAATTCACTACCATTGGGTTGAAATTAAGGTATGGAAGGGTGCTAACCATTGTCCTGTGCAGGCTCAAGAGGAAAATCTCTTTTTTCTCTGTCATGATGGTGGTTGTTGGCAATTTGTGACTTGATTTGCATCGTCACCCAAATGTATGTTCTGATTTTGTATTGCCTTCTCTTCTGTGTTTTTGTATGTGTGTGTAGTCTCCCATACTCTCATTTTCATAAGATTGTTGGGTTTATATTTAGGTTCAATTCAAAAACTCAATATATGCCATCTCAACACATTTAACTTAATCATAGCTGAAATAAATTCTTTGTCTAAATAAAGCAAGATTCATATTTTTCAGGGATTTCTTTAAGCAATAGAAAGGACTTCCATGTATAAGGAAAAATTTATGAGTTATACTTACAATTATCATACATATTAAAAAAAAACATGATTTCTTATGTAAAACAAGATTCATTTTTTTCCAGCCTATTCTTTTCTGTCTAAATGTCCCCATCATGTTGAATTGCTAATTTCACCCTGGTTCCACCAATATTCTAAACAGTATTTTTACTTTTTCAATTATGTACCTGGTCTAGCTTCCAAAGATTATTCTGTGTGATGCTGGTGTCACTAAAAGTAAAAGCATGATCTAGTTCCATTACAGAATGTTTTCCCTAATATTTAAGCAGCTACTTCTAGCCAGTGTCCACTGTTATGCAATATAAGACTGATGAGATCAATCCATTGTAAAGTTTCTACCATATCTTAATCATGAAGAATTTATATAGACTCCTTAGTATAACAATTGACTTTTTTTCTTTTATCAGCCTCACATAAAATCTTTCAGACTAGAAATCGATGGATATTGTACCTATGTCAGCTGTGTTATTTTACTCACAGGAAATAAATGCTCTTGGAATTACATGAACAGGTTCATGACATCTCTGTAGTTACAATTAGCCTATGAATATGATTGTTGAGTCCTTCAGATGCTCCAATTTCTCTTTTACCTTGATCAGTATTATTTTTATGGGCCAGGAAAATGGCTCACCTGAGAAAGATGGTTTGCTGAGTTATATTGCAGGGACCAATAAGGTGGAAGAAGAGAACTGACTCCTACAAGTTGTCCTCTAGCCCCTTTATGCACGCCATGGTGTTTACACACACACACATACACACACACACACACACACACATACACACACACACACACACACACACACCCCACATGGTGATGTAAAATTATAAAAAAAATATCTTCTACATGCTAAGAGACTAGAACTTTTGCTGAACTTCACAGCTAAAATTAATAATACACTTTGATGTCACTCAAGACTTAAAACTGCTGTTCTACTGTACACTCCACTTGTTTGTTTGACCTGCCTTTAAGGGAACAATGTGAAAATCAACATTACTTGCCTTGAATTTCCCATGTAATCAACTTTTACAAACTAAGCTTATACATAGCTGCAATCTTACATTAGTACTCTTCCATGCTCCTGACCCAGACTAATGCATGTATATCATTTGCTGAAAACAGCAACAATAGAAGTTGAAAGTAATCATATAAAATGAACATCAACTATAAATATTGAACACAGCATTTATAGATATTGATTGATAACGGTGTTTGTAGTACTGTTTTTTATCTGGGTCAGTAGGGTCAGTTGGAGCTAGTGACTTATTCCCTTGTGAAGTTCAGTTAAAATTTTCTGTAAAGCATCTCATTCCTTCTCCATGTGATACTCTTTGTGCTAGTCATAAAGATAGAGCAAAACCCTTTGTGAAGTACAGACCCACATGGTCCCACAACAAAAAGGCATATAGAGACACGTGGGTACAGATACAAACACAGACAAAGGGACAGATTCACCAGACAGCCTTCATGTTGGCACAGAGTAATATTCATATAAAAGACAGAAAGTGCAACACACACACACACACACACACACACACACACACACATGCCAGATAAATAAGTAAATGTAATAAAAAATAAAGACAATGTTTGCAGTGCTTACCCAGGGCCAATCTCAAAATAGTTACATGAAAATCATTTGCTGACTCTTTTTAAAAGAGCAACTTGTTCAATGATTGAAAAAGAAGGTTGTCTTTTGTTAGAGGAAAATTCTGGCTGAATTCTCCTTGAATTATGATTTAGAAAGACTAGTATGACCTGGCAATAGTTATGATCACTTCCCTTGCTTAAATTGTTCTAAAAAAAACTGCTTGTTAAGGGTTACACAACTTGGTTTCTTTTTTTCCCTCAAGAAATTCTAAATATTTTAAATTTAATTAGCACTTCAAGACATGGTTTTAATATAATTCCCATCCACATTGTCTACATCTCATTCTATGGAATTATCCCCATTTGAAGTAGTGTGAAAGAAGCTGGGATGTTAACCATTCAACTTTTTCTGATTCACTGGTTACTTCTTTTTCAAAAATTTCACTACTTTTCCAGTCTAGAAATGTATAAATATATATGCTTTTTTCTACTAATAAATACCCAGTAGAAAATGCATATGTAGCCAACTGCAATTATGTAAGCTGTATCTGAAAAGATAGGTAATGAATATTAGGAAAGAGTAAGTATGTCTAATTTTGATGGCATTTGTATTTATTATAACATGTGGATAATAAATATATTAGGAAAAAGAACTATATCCAACTTTGATGGAATTTGTGTTTTTTGTAACAGAATACTGATATCTAGTGGAATAAAATAATATTTTCAAAATGTAACCATTATAAACAAACATTATTGAGTAACTAAAAAGTCTGTTTATATTTCCCCAAATGCAGCCAGTTTCACTACCCAGTGTATGGGATGAAATTTGCAATTGTGGTAATGCCTTGAATTCAAACAAACAAACAAACATTGCAATATAAAACTTGAAGATCATGATTGAACATGTGGTAATTCTTTTCCTTTGTGACAATTTCCAGTTGAAATTGCATGGTTTTGGAATACTTAGAGAAGATGCTAATATCCTTTTATGCCCCTTACATCTTTAATACATAGATAAAAATGAAAATTTTGATTTCTTAAGACACATTAATGCAATCAAATAAAGCAAAGTGAATTGCAATCCTGGGTGCTAAAGAAGTGTACAAATAATTCCATTATGCTCCTTTCCCATAGTTTATAGAGTTTATTCCACAAAAGTAAGGAACATAAGATAAATTGTATAGCTATGATTGCCATATAGCTGGTTAATTGTCTGTAGGCCAGAGTGTTGTGTCCTGAATGGCTTGGCTCCTTGACCTTACTATAGGTCCATGAAAAGATGAACAAAGGACATATATACAGCCACAAATGCAGAAAAGATGGAGTCAAGTGGATCATGCACAGTCTGACAGAGCAGCATCTACTAACCAGCAATATCAAATTTTATTGTGCCTATTATTTACAGCATAAGGGGGGATAATTAGCCATTCTCATTAGAAGGTCTCTATAGACCAGCCTTCTCTGGCTATGAACATCTTGGAGGGAGCTGGGGTTGCTGGTTTTTGAACACATTGCCAACATTCTCACCCAGAACAGAGGAAGGCTCTGCAAAATTCCCATGGGTCTGAGGCATTCATTCTTGACATGGTTGTGCCCATGTCAACAATACACATTCACTCAAGAATTCCTACACTCCCTACACCAGAGCTTTAGTTCACTGAATATCTGGTTAAAATTTCCTGAAATGTGATACACATGTTTCCTATACAATTAAATATTTTATGCTGTCATTTAAGTGTATATTAATGACTCAGAATAATTATTCTAAAATGTTGATTTGCTTATAGTCTAGAAGCTGCAGTGACCTCAGCAGTGTTCTGGTACTTCTTTTTGTAAAAAGAAGGTGATGTGAGCTTTCATTTGAATTTCTTTCTTATTTCTCTGTATAGAGGTAAAAGAAATTAATATTTTGAGCAATATGATATGGCTATCTTTATATAAAATTAGTTATTGGACTGAGTATTAAAACTGTGTTTTCTAATTCTCCATATTACCTTCTTATTTACCATGCCCATCATTTCCTTCTGAGTTGGCTGCAGAATTCAGAACACTAACTCTTATTTTTTATACTTTTCTTTTTTTTTTTTTTTTTTTTTTTGGTTTTTCGAGACAGGGTTTCTCTGTGTAGCTTTGCGCCTTTCCTGGAACTCACTTGGGAGACCAGGCTGGCCTCGAACTCACAGAGATCCGCCTGCCTCTGCCTCCCGAGTGCTGGGATTAAAGGCGTGCGCCACCACCACCCGGCTTATTTTTTATACTTTTCAAAACACATCATGGACTTCATGAACTTGTATGTATATTCTTTTATTAGCAATATTAACTCAGCATTTAAGGAAATTAACCATCACCATTTAAAAAATTAAAATCATGACACAGTGGAGGGTATAAATTAAGAGTGACTTATTTGTCATAATCACCATCATCAGATAACAGCAATCCTGTTGATGCATTCCATACTTAATATTTTCTTTGGCTTTAGTTATATTTGACTGCTGGTAATGTCTTTCTGTATGCTGTGAAGGTGTTGCTCTGATTGATTGATTGGCCAGTAGCCAGGCAGAAAGTATAGTATAGGCGGGATAAGGAGAAAGGAGAATGCTGGGAAGTGGAAGGCTGAGTCAGGAGACACTGCCAGCCACCGCAGCCATGAGAAGTAAGATGTAAAGTACCAGTAAGCCACAAGCCATGTGGCAACTTATAGATTAATAGAAATGTGTTAATTTAAGATATAAGAACTAGATAGCAAGAAGCCTGCCACGGCCATACAGTTT
>CABHPQ010019279.1:0-11643 GCA_902168405.1 Peromyscus aztecus | reverse complement strand
ATACCCAAGGAATGCTCAATCATACCACAAGGGCACATGCTCAGCTATGTTCATAGCAGCATTATTCATAATAGCCAGAATCTGGAAACAACCTAGATGCCCCTCAACTGAAGAATAGATAAAGAAAATGTGGTACATATACACAATAGAATACTATTCAGCAGAGAAAAACAATGACATTATGAAATTTGCAGGCAAATGGATGGAACTAGAAAATATCCTGAGTGAGGTAACCCAGACTCAGTAGAACAAACATGGTATGTACTCATAAGTGAATACTAGGTGTAAAACAAAGGATAACCAGACTGCAACCCATAGCTCCAGGGAGACTAGCTAGCAGGAAGGACCCTAGGAAGGATACATGGATTGCCCAGTAAAGGAGAAATAGATGAGATCTCTATGAGCAAACTGGGGATGAGGGGGGTAATGGAAGGAAAGGAATAGGGGATGAGTGTGGTGATATTGTTTTCCCCAATACATTGTGTACCCTAATAAACTTATCTGGGGTCAGAGAACAGAACAGCCTCTAGATATAGAGGCCAGAAAATGGTGGCACACACACCTTTAATCCTAGCATTCCAAAGGCAGAAATCCATCTGGATCTCTGTGAGTTTAAAACCACACTGGAAACAGCCAGGCATGGTGACACATGCCTTTAATCCCAGGAAGTGATGGCAGGAAGCAGAAAGGTATATAAGGCACGAGAACCAGAAACTAGAGGCTGGTTAAGCTTTTAGGCTTTTAGCAGCAGTTTAACTGAGATCCATTTGGATGAGGACTCAAAACTTCCTGTCTGAGGAAATAGGATCAGCTGAGGAACTGGCAAGATGAGGTGGCTGTGACTTGTTCTGCTTTTCTGATCTTCCAGCATTCATCCAATAACTGGCACCGAGTTTGTTTTTATTAATAATACCTTCTACCAATTTGTGTTACAGATGAAAACATGGGGGAATGGAATGTTTGAACTGGAACAGGGTCAGAGTGGGAGAGCATGGAAAGAGATACCATGATAAATGAAGACATCATGGGAAAAGGGAGGAACAGTGTTCTAGGGAAGTTCCCAGGAATCCACAAGGATAACCCCACTATAGACTACTGGCAATAGTTGAGGGGGTAAATGAACTGGCCTACTCTGGTGATCAGATGGCTGAATACTCTGACATCATAGAGCCCTTATGCAGTGACTGATGGAAGCAGATGCAGAGATCCAAGGCTGGGTTCTAGGCCGAGCTCCAGGAGTCCAATAGATGACAGAGAGGAGGGATTGTAGGAGCAAGAGACATCAAAACCATGATGGGAAAAAGTACAGAGAGAACTAGCCAATCTAGTGGAAATACATGAACTGTGAACCAATAGCTGCGGAGCTCCCATGGTATTGGACTAGGCCCTCTGGATAGACAAGACAGTTGTTTAGCTTGAACTGTTTAGGGGGCCCCCAGGCAGTGTGATCAGGACTGCCCCTAGTGGGAGAGCTGGCTTTTTTGGAGCCTAGTGCCTATAGTGAGACATTTGGTGCAGCCTTGGTACAGGGAGGAGGGGCTTGGACCTGCCCCAACTGAATGTACCAGGCTCTGCTGACTCCCCATGGGAGACCTTGCCTTGGAGGAGGTGGGAATGGGGTGTGGGTTGGTGGGGAAGGCTGGGAGTGAAGGGCAGGAGGAAGGAGGACAGTGGAATCTGTGTTTGGTATGTAAAATGAATAGAAAATGTCTTAATAATAATAAAAAGAGTCTTTTTATTGTTGTGAGTTAACCCAGGTTTCTCTGTCCGTATGATGCAGCAGGAGAGTAGGAAATACCCTGAGTAGCAATCAAGCAGGGTTTTTCCAATGGTTAGGGTATGAGTTCTAGGGGAATTCCAACTCTATATAGTTACAAGCTCAGGATTGGTGCTTACTTCAGGTTAGAGATGCTTGGTTTGAAATGATTGGAGAGTTGCATCTGCAAGGAAATTGCCATATCCTCTAGCAATCTATGTTATTGTATCTTTTCTCCCAGTAGATCCATTTCCTCTGATAGACATCCCATAGGATATATCTAGTGCTTTGTTTATTATGCCAGTTATGTTATATTATAGCCTTTAGGTTATGGCAGGAAATGTCTGGTATACAGGCCCCAATTGTCTGGGTCTAGGGGTAGCACATCTGATAAGTTTCCCAGGGCTTAGGGTAGAGGGGCAGCACATCCTCTGGTGAGTTTCCCAGGGCCTGCTGCCCCCAATCTGATACTTCTCTAAGATGGATGCAACCCTGTCATCTTCTTGACAATAAAGGTAATTTTAGCTAACATTAGGTTGTCTCTTAAATTTTATAATCAGATTTTTTTCTCAGTTTCCATAATTAACATTTGAAAGCACCAGACTGTTGCTAGAGTTTTCCTGCCTGGCCCACAGTCAGGATAAATCTCTTTCACCTGCCAGTCCCACAGCCGCTCAGACCCAACCAAGTAAACACAGAGACTTCTATTGCTTACAAACTGTATGACTGTGGCAGGCTTCTTGCTAACTGTCCTTATATCTTATATCAATCCATTTCTATAAATCTATACCTTGCCACATGGCTCGTGGCTTACCGGCATCTTTACATGCTGCTTGTCCTGGCGGTGGCTGGCAGGCAGTGACTCCCTCTGCCTTCCTGTTCTTTTAATTCTCTCTGTTAGCCCCACCTATACTTCCTGCCTAGCCACAGGCCAATCAGTATTTTATTAGCAACACATTTGCCATACAGAACATCCCACAGCACCAGACCCAAACCATTTTATGAAGGGAACTTAAAATTAACATTTCAATTAGTATTTTAGATATGCCTGACAGAGGTGAAGTTTAGAAATCATTTCTACTTTTTCTTAAATTAAATTTTTCTGAATCCTTGCACTTTAGCTGTAAAAATGTAGACACTGAAGCAGTTGTTTTTATGAGTTCATAATAATGACCAAAAGCAGTGTAAATGAGAATTTCTGGAAAGAAGCTGGGTCTGAAAAGTCTCATTGATGAATCTAAGGTTGGAAAGTTGCAATCCCAGAATTTAATTCTAATTTATCTTGGGCTATCTTTTGCCCTCTAAACAGCCACTCCTTGTTCACCACTGTATCAGATCCTGTGACTTAAATATAAAAAAAAACATTTTGGTCTATATTAATTTAATAAAACCATAGTTACTACCAACTCAAGGTTAAGAGTCATCATATAGCATCAATTTCTGATAGCTGAGATTTCTCTGCTTTGCTATGACCACATACCTGATGTTTCCCTCAGTGGATTTGAAAAGCACCTTCAGGTATATCTTTCTTCATTCTATTATATGAAACTGCTTACATATTAGAACATAGAATTTTGGGTAACTTAAATCTGCATTATCAGGCCCTGTTCACTCATATTTGGTTCCAGAACCAAGTTTCTCTTATGCTCTTTAAGATGAATGTTGTGCTTTGAATAAATAACTCATTTGTATATAGAAAAATCAATTATTTTGGGGGGAAGGGGTTGGAGACAGGGTTTCTCTGTGTTTCCCTGACTGTCCTGGAATTCGCTCTGTAGACCAGTTTTTTAAAGGCCTGCCAATCATGATTTTCAACACTCAATGAGTTTTTTTTTTAAAAAAAGAAAGAAAGAAGAAATAGGAAAGGAAAGGAAAAGTTAATGATGTTAAAGCCTCAGGTGGGTGAGAAACTCCATACAGAAAAGCTGACAGACAGCTAACAGTCAAAGAAGCTTCTGATAAGATCAACATGCCAATCTCCACTGGTATCTATGACTTTGAGACAAACCTGCAGGTGGAATCTTCCATCCCAAAAGTTCCATTTTCTCTTAGATAAAACCTTCAATCTCCCTGCTAAAGGCACACAGTCTTCACTCCCACATAGAGATCCTTGAACTTCCTTGTTTTCATCAAAGGACAATCTGCTTTTGTAGAGGTCAGGCTCCTTTTTCTTTGGTTTCCACATCACCATGATCAATCACAATCTATCAGAAATTATCCTGAGTTTGTAAAAAAACTGGGCAGCTGCAATTCTCCCTAGAGAGTAAAGACTTAATATTTTCGTGGTCATATAAATCACAGCAGAGATTTCTTCAACACCATCTTTTCTCTATTTCAAATCATCCAACAAATCATCAGTGGCTCAAGAGAACTTCAAACCTTTCCTTTCACATGGCTCATGCTGCAAAGAGTTCAATAGAACTACAAATTTGCTCAAAGGAGCTTCCAAATTGATAAGGCTAGTCCTACAGATGACATTGTTATTATATTGTGGTTCTGTTCCTTTAAGTCTGACTTTATAGTCTGAAGAATTCAAGCCATGTTCCCTCCTAGCCTGATAAACCCCTTCTGTAAGGTTGAAATATAGACTATAGACATGTCCACAAGGAAAAGGCAAACCCAAGATGAAAGAGACCTCACCATGTCTCTGTAAGCCTCTGATTGTAGGAATGTCAAAGCAATGTCTCACTGTCTGCACAGTTCAGTACTATTGAGTTATTGTCAGAGTCTCAATGCTATTAGGGACACACTTTCTCCTCCACTGTGACTGTCTATTTAACAATAACACTCCAATATTGTAAACCCCAAACACTAAAGCTGGTCATCAAAAAAAGAGCAACCCAAAATGATTCAAAGGAAGCCTGGATTAGTCCAAGACCCCAAAAGTCTAGAGTAAAGCAGAGCATGAGGTGCAATGATCAGGATGAGAGTTATGCACAATTGAATTTTTTCTAGAATCCACTAATGTTCAAAAGTGTCTTAGCTACTTTTTATTGCAGTTATAAAACACTATGATCAAGGAAACTAATAAAAGAAAGTATTTAATCCGGCTTACAGTTTCAGATAGTTTGAGGCTGTGATGGCAATATACAAAGCATGGTGTCAAGAATAGTTGAGAGCTCACATCTTGATCCATAAGCAGGAGGCAGAATGTCCAGGCTAGTTTTATGTCAACTTGAAACAAGCTAGAGGCATATAAATGGAGGGAACCTCAACTGAGAAAATGCCTCTATAAGGTATAGCTGTATGGCATTTTCTTAATTACTGGGAGAGGGCAAAGCCCACAATGGGTGATGCTATCCCTGAGCTGGTGGTCCTAGATTCTATAAGAAAGCACACTGAGCAAAGCCATGAGAGCAAGCCACTTAGCAGCATCCCTCCATGGCCTCTGCATTAGCTCTTATCCCCAGGTTCCTGTTCTGTTTGAGTTCCTATCCTGACTTGCTTCCTATATGGAAGAATAAGCCAAATAAACACTTTTCTCCCCAACTTGATTTTTGGTCATGATGTTTCATTGCAGCAATACAAACACTAAGACACAGAGAGAAGGCACTTGAATGACATGAGTCTTTTGAAGTCACTATCCCACCCCTTAGTAACATACCTTCTCCAACAAGGCCACACTTCCTAATCCTTCCCAAATAGTTCCACTAACTGAGGATGAAGTATTCAAATATATGAGCCTATGGGAATCATTCTCATTCAGATCACTACAAGGAGTAACCTCTCCTTTCTTTTATCTATTTTCTAAGTATACTTTCCCAGACACTCTGAGTTTTCACAACATATTGGACATCTTTACAGTCTCTAAAGCCTCCTTCCATGCTACATAGCTGCTTATAGGTCATGTGTCTTGTCTCCATACCACCTTAAAAAGCATGGACTTTTTTCCTACTATCCTCGCTTTTCTTCCTCCAGGCAGCTGCAGAGGTTTTATAGATTGCCTGACATTTGCTTTTTCTTTTAAACTTTGATAAATTTGTCCTTCAACGTCCATTAAGCTCCATTCTTAAATTCTTTATTTTATTATTGTTGAAAAAAGATTTTTTTCCACACAATATATTCTGATCATGGTTTCAGGACTCCCAACTCCTCCCAGATACTTCCTATGTCCCCAATCACCAAAATTCACATATATTATTTTACTCTCATTAGAAAACATGGGGAATCTGAGAACCAAACAAACCATAATATGACAAAATGAACAAACAAACAACTAAACAATGGCAAAACAAAACAAAACAAAACAGGAAAAAAAGAGCCAAAGAAAAAGCACAAAAAAACAGATAAGGACACACACACACACACACAAACACACACACACACACACACACACACACACACGCACACACATTTGTATACAAAGAAATTCCATGGAAATGCAAAATTAGAAACCATAATAAGTAAGCAAAGGACGTTAAGGTAAAACAAACAAACAAAAATCTCAGAAAAAGCATTATAAGATAAAACAAAGAAAAAAACAAATCAACAAAACAAACAAACAAAACCTTAGAAAAATACCCTTGAGTTTGACTAGTGTTGGCCATGTACTGCTGAGTATGTGATCTGCCCTTAAGTATAGCTTGTATATCTACTGAGATTTCATTGGAGATTTACTTTTCCTTTGAAAGCAGTTGTCAAATTGGAGATAGCTTCTGGCTTATGGATGGGACCTAGTGTTTATTTCCTCTCTCAGTGCTGGAACCCATCTGGCTTTGATCTATGCAAGTCTGATTCATACTGTCACAGTTTCTAAGTTCATATGTGCATCATCCCTGCTGTGTCCAGAAGGCCCTGCTTTCTTGGTATCTTCTATCCCAATGGGTTCTTTCAATCTTTCTGATTCCTCTTCCACAAAATTCCATGAGCCCTGAGGGGAGGGATTTGATGGAGACATCACTTTTAGGATGGGTGTTTCAAGGTCTCTCTCACTCTTCACATTTTCCAGTTGTGAGTTTGTGTTTGTTTCCATGAACTGAACGGGAAACCTTCATTGATGATGGGTGAGCAAGGCTCTTATCTGTGAGTGTAGCAGATTGTCATTAAGAGTCATTTTATGATTCGTAGGTTTGGTCTTTTCATGGTGTCCCAAATTTCCTGGAAAACAGGACCCCAAGAAAGACACGGGGATTGCCCAATGACGGAGAAATGGATGAGATCTTCATGAACAGCCTGGACCTAAGTGGGGGAAATGAAGGGCGAGGGTCAAGGGAAAGAGAGCTTGGGGGAGTGGGAAACCCCAGATGGATCAACAACAGAGAGGGAGAACAAAGAATACGAGACCATGATAAATGAAGACCACATGAGAATAGGAAGAAGCAAAGTGCTAGAGAGGCCCACAGAAATCCACAAAGATAGTAGACTGCTGGCATTGGTCGAGAGACAGCCGAACTGACCCACTCTGCTGATGGGATGACCAAACACCCTAATTGTCATGCTAGAAACCCAACCAATGACTGAGGGATCTGGAAGCAGAGATCCATGGCTAGGCCCCAGGTGGAGCTCCGGGAGTCCAATTAGCGAGAAAGAGGAGGGTCTATATGAGTGAGAATTGTTGAGACCAAGGTTGGATAAAGCACAGGGACAAATAGCCAAATGAATGGAAATACATGAACCATGAACCAATGGCTGAGGGGTCCCCAACTGGATCAGGTCCTCTGAATGGGTGAGACAGTTGATTGGCTTGATCTGTTTGGGAGGCATCCAGGCAGTGGGACTGGGTCCTATGTTCATTGCATGAGCTGGCTGTTTGAAACCTTGGGCTTATGCAGGGTCTCTTGGCTCGGCCTAGGAGGAGGGGAATGGCCCTGCCTGGACTGAGTCTACCAGGTTGATCTCAGTCCTCGGGGGAGGCTTTGCCCTGGAGGAGGTGGGAATAGGGGGTGGGTTGGAGGGAAAGGGAGGGGGGAGAACAAGAGAATCCGTGGTTGATATGTGGAACTGAATGGTATAGTAAAATAAAATAAAATTTTAAAAAAGAGTCATTTTATTGCTACATTTCTTTAGTACACCAGTAGTATTTGGTTTTCTCCTAGATTGCTGGCCTCTTTAGTCTTATGTTCTTGGGCACTGGGCAGTGGTAGGCATATATTCCATCTCATGGAAGGGACCTTAATTCAAATCAGAGGAGTAGTTATTTACTCCTACAATTTCTGTGCCCCTATTAGAACAGCATATTTTGCAGACAGTTCACCATTGTAGATTGAAGGTGAAGCATAGCTGAGTTGGGGTTTATCTTAATTTCCTGGTAGTGTGCAGAGTATCTTCTAGTGCTCTTCAATAATAGGAGCTTACCATCAGTTTGTGTAGAGCAGCTAATAGTGTTGGCAATAGTTTGAGTTGTTTGGATGTTTTCATGGGATTTCTTTTAGACAACAATGCAATTCAATTAGTCTGAGTTGTTTGGATGTTTTCATGGGGTATTTTTTGGATAACAACTCAATTCAACGCAACCTATTTCTGACACTGGAGGTTTCATTTAATGATGAGAAATGTCTAGTTGGGGCTTTGTCTCCTCTGTTATTTGGTGTTTCCATTTAGATTTCTTTCATATATGTATATATTTTAAGAAGCCTCTCTCATAGTAGCTTTTCATACAGCCTCCCAAGTGGAACTTAGTTGTAGCTATCCCTCCCCACATTCCCTCCATTATACCAGCTTCCCTCCCCATCTTAATTTAATCTTCCTGCTCTAGTATCTCCTTACTGCACCCATCCATCCATAGATATATATTCTATTTTCCCTTCTTCAGGAGATCCTTCTCTCCCCATAATCCCTTACTCTATACCTAGGCTCTATGATTATATGCACTGTAGCCTGCTTATTGAAGACTTAACAGCTACTTCCAAATATAAGATAATATATACCATATTTGTTATATTTGTCTTTTGGGGTCTGAGTTAACTCACTTTGAATAATTTCTTTTTCTAACTCCATCCATTTCCCTGCAAATTTCATAATTTACTTTTTTAAGAGCTGAGTAATATTTTGTTGTATAAATTTCCTTTATGCCTTCTATTGACGTATATCTCAGCTGTTTTCAATTTCTGGCTCTTATGAAGAGAACAGCAATAAATTTGGATGAACAAGTATCTCTTTGGTAGGATATAGAGTCCTTTGGGTATATGCCAAAGAGTAATGTAGCTAGATCTTGAAGTTTTCTTTTATCAGGTTCCCAAGGAACCACCACATTAATTCAATAGTGACTGTATGAGTTTTCACTCCCACTAGCAATGGATGAGTGTTCCCCTCACTCCACATCCTCACCAGCATGAAATGTCACTTGTTTTATTGATCTTAGCTGTTCTGATTGGTATAAGATTAAATCTCAAAGTTTTTATTTGCATTTTCCTGATGACTAAGGATATTAAACATGCCTTTAGGTGTTTCTCAGCCATTGTTTCATCTTTGGAGAAGTCCTCTGTTTACCTCTATAACCCAATTTTGAATTGTGTTATTTACTTTCTTAATGTCTAGTTTTTTTTAGTTCTTTAAATATTTTAGATATTAGTTCTCTGTTAGATGAGTAGTTGGCAACAAAAACACTTTTCTTATTCTGTAGACTGCCATTTTGTCTGAATGATGGTGTCTTTTGCCATACAGAAGCTTCTCAATTTCATCAGGTCCCATTTATTAATTGTTGTTCTTAGTGCCTACCTTACAAGTATTCTGTTCAGGAAGTCTTTTCCTGTCACAATGAGTTCAAGACTATTCCCCATTTTCTCTTCTATCAGATTCAGTAGATCTGCCTTTATGTTGAGGTCCTTGATTGACTATAAGTTGAGAGGATGCTAACTATGAATCTACTTTAATTTTTGTATATACAGCCATCCAATTTGATCCACACTATTAGTTGAAGGTGTTGTCATTTCTCCAGTGTGCATTTCTGACTTCCTTTTATATCTGTCCATAGGTGTGTGGACATATGTCTGCATCTTCAGTTAGATTCCATATATCAATGTGTCTGTTTTAAGTCAACATCATGCCATTTTATTATTATAGCTCTGTAGTACAATTTGAGATCAGGGATGAGTGATGCCTCCATCATTTCTTTTATTATTCAGGACTGTTTTAGCTATGCTCAGTGTTTTTTGTGTTTTGTTTTTTTGTTTGTTTGTTTGTTTGTTTTGTGTGTGTGTTTCCATATGAAGCTGCAAATTGTCTTCTCAAGTTCTATGAAGAATTGTATAAGAATTTTGATAGGGATTGCATTGAATCTGTAGGTTGCTTTTGGAAGGAAGGACATTTTCCCTATATAAATCCTACTGATGCATGAGCATAGATCTTTCCAAGTTTGATATCTGTTCTGGTAGAAGCCCCACCTCTCTGCCCAGACCCTGCCCCTCAGAAAGTTCTGCCAAACATGGCTCCTCCCCAAGAGGTGCTCAAGACCACTCCCACAGGGTATTTAAACTGCCCCCCCCCCCAGAAAACAGACATGTGGTTTTTCCATCTCTTATCCCTTTCTCCTCTCTGGGGGGTGAGCAGAGAATCAACCACGAATGTTTTACCCATTAAATGGGGGCTTTTTCTAATTCAGTCTGACTTGGTCTGATTTGGATTGCTGTGTCAGTGGAGAGGCTTATTGGGGTGCAAAACTTTTCAACATCTTCAATTTCTTTCTTACATGTCTTAAAGTACTTGTAATAAAAGTCTTTCATTACTTAGAGTTACTTTAATATATTTTATGTATTTTGAAGCTATTGTGAAAGATATTGTTTCCCTGATTTTTTTTCTTAATTCGTTTGCCATTTACATAAAGGAAGGCTATTGGGTTTTGTGTGTTAATTTAAAAAAAAATTATGTCTTTATTTTTATTGTATGAATGTTTTACCTTCATGAATATCTGTTTGCCATGAGTGTGCCTGATCTCCCTAGAGATTAGAAGATGGAATCAGATCGCTGGAACTGGAGTTACTGGTGACTGTGAGCCACTGTATGAGTACTGGGAATGGAACCTACGTCCTCTGCAAGAGCAGCCAGTGTTCTTAACTGCTAAGCCATCTCTCCAGCCCCAATTGTGTGTTAATTTTGTATCCTGATACTATGCTGAAAGTGTTCATCTGATATAAAAGTTTCCTGGTGGAGTTTTTAAAGGGTAATTTTTGTATATAATCCTACCATCAGTAAAGAAACATACTTTGAATTTTTCCTTTGCTGTATGTACCTCCTTTATCTCCTTCATTTGCTGTACTGCTCTAGCTAAAACTTCAAGTACTATATTGAATAGGTATGTGGAGATTGGATATCATTTTCTTCCTGATTTTAATGGAATTCCTTTGAATTTCTCTCTATTTAGGTTGATATTGGCTATGAACTTTCTGTGAACTGCCTTTATTTTGTTGAGTTATGTCCCGTACATCTCTAGTCTCTCCAGGAATTTTTGTCACAAATGAGTTGGGAGTATCATCATAGGCATTTCTGCATCAAATGAGATAGTCATGTTATTTTTTTTGTCTTTCAGTTTGTTTATGTGGTGGTTTACATTTATCAGTTTGCATGTTAAACCATTCCTACCTACATCTCTGGAATGAAGCCTACTTGATCATGTAGAATGTGTTCTTAGATTAAGTTTTTAAGTATTTTAATGAGAATTTTTGCTTCTATATCATAAGGGAAATTGCTCTGTAATTTTCTTTCTTTGTTGAGTCTTTATGTGGTTCAAGTTATAGGGTAATTGTGGCCTCATAAAAAGGATTGGGCAATGTTCCTTCTGTTTCTACTTTGCAGAAAAACTTGAGGAGTATTGGCATTAAGTCTTTTTTTAAAATATAGTAGGATTCTGAGCTGAATCCATCTGGTCCATGCATTTTTTTGTTTGGGAGGCTTTTTAGTTACTGCTTCTATTTCACTAGGAGTTCTAGGTTTGTAAATTCCTTATCTTTATT
>CABHPQ010019277.1:0-18567 GCA_902168405.1 Peromyscus aztecus | reverse complement strand
CCCCCCCCCCCCCCCCCGCCCCCTAATACAGTTCTGACACTGGGTTTTCTCATGCCTCATGACCTTTCCTCACAGAGTAAAAGTGCCTCATTTAAAACCACCAAATATAAACTGTTACTTTTGTTCTTTCCTGAGAGTCATTCTATTTTTTTTTAATGTGACTTTGCCTGCCATGACCTGGCCCAATAAGACTTGATTTTACTCTTGAATTCTTATAAGTGTATCTTCTACAGTATGAAAAGATCTTACTTGTAATTTTCAGATATATATCTTCTACAGTTTGTTTCCCTTCTGTGTTCTCATGAAAACTTTGAGGCTATTTTAAAGTATACTGTGTCACTTTAATAAAAAATTGAAGGCCTTAATGCTCGGAGCGCTGCCATATTTTTCTAATGAGCATTTTTTATTTATGTAAGAGAGACAAAAACAGAGGCTTTTGAAACTATGGAAGCTGGTTTTAAGTTTAGACTAAGATATCTTGATAAGAAATGAAAATAATTAGTTATAAGATGTTTAAAATCACTCTTTTTGTCATATATATGAATAATATATTTCAGTAACATTATAACCACATTTGTATATTGAAATACAATATTGCAAGCATCCCTTGCTTTGCTTTGCAAAACAAATGGAATCCTGGAAAGTTCATAATAAAAAATTGTGCAAAGATATGGAGTAAGCAATCCTGAATTGTTAACAGTTTTCCTCTTCTAGTTGGCAGTGGGGCCTCTGCCAAACACTTGAACAATTAGTGCCCTGACCCTTATACCTTGAAAATACATGTCATGCTGGGGCATGAGTTAGAGCAGGGCAAAGTCTTTACATTTGGCTGGGATCCAGCACCTGACTGTATGCCCCAGGTGCTAGGAATACCAGGGATTTATTATAATGGGGATGATATTTGACCTATTGAACTTATATAGCACATCTGAGAAGGATCATAGGAATCTGGGTAAGAGAATATTCTCTGAAAAGTAATTAATTGGAACCTTTTAGAAAGGAACGCCTAAGGTAGTGACTTTCCTCTTGACATTGTAACATGTGTCAAAAGTGCTAAACCCTCTAGAAACTCTATCCTTATCTGGAATTTCAATTTTCCTTTGAAAACTTGTTCAGGTTTTTAGTCTCTTTACTCATTCCTGAAAGCTATTACTTCTATGCAGATAACCCTCAAATCTATCCTGACCATAACTTTTATCTTGAGTTGCAGAATGCCATCCCCAGGTGATTGCTCGTATCTCTATCACCATACACTCTGCATCATTCTAGAAGTCATCACTGGCATCAAACTCTAAACTACAATTTCTTCTTTCAGTCTCATGTGTGTTACACCAGAGTTATTTTACATTCTTTCATGTTTTCCTTTCTTCTTGTTTGTTTGCTTTCTCTCTCTTTTTGATTTCAGTCCCTGCCCCCTCCCCTCCCTTCTTTCCATCCTTCCCTCCTCCATTCTTTCTTGTTTGCTTGCTTTCTTAATTTTTTTTGCCTTGTGCTCACTTATATGTCTGATTTTATAAGATTGAATACATCAATATCTTCTATTCTCTTGCTTCCATTCCCATAGCTACCATCTTATTTAGTTGATCATTACATATTGTGTGGTTTATAATATGTCTCCTCTGTGCTCACTCTTTTTTACCTTGTTCCTAATTGTTCTTCTATAATCCTGGGGAGTAACTGAACATGCATGTTTGGTTATAGCACCCTTCTGGTTAATCTACTTCAGTGAGTGCCGGGAGGCCTTCATAATGTGGCTCTAATCAGCTCCAAGTTTTACTTTTCTGGTGCAAATAAGTCTCAGTCCTTCTGAACTGCTAGTGGTTCCTCTAACCTACCATGCCAACCTTTGTTTACATATGGTGCTTCCTCTACTTGGTATGCCCATTCAACCTAATCATGATATGGCCCAGGAGATAAGGTAATATACCAGGGACATAGAAACAAAGAGAAAATTTATAAACCTGGGTGGAAGTGTTTGTCTATGTAAGATGAGCGTGGTGAGTGCTAAAACATACAGTGCAGGGAATCTGTTATTGAATCAGTCTAGGCATTTTGGTATTTTGGTATTTTGGTGAGAAGCCTTGAATAACAGGCTAGGACTTTTGTGAGAAAACCCAAAGATGCATTATTGCATCTGGCTTCTACTGCCTCATTTACACTTACACTTAGATTATATTTAGATAGAAAGCCTTCATTGACACTTAGACATAGAGATCCATGTGTACTAGGTTCACCATGTTATATGTAGCAGAACAAAATACTACCCATGTAAGTTGAGAACAATGCAACACATGGTTTCAAAAACATCAAAACTGTCATATTAAGTTGGCCTTTCAAAGGTTCTGCATAATAGTGATTTTTATGGCTAATAAAGCCATTAAGCATCGGAAAGGATGACCTTATCATACACTTAACATTTTGGCGTCAATGTATGAATCAATATGCAATTGACTTAATTAAGGAAGCTGTGGAGAGTTCTTTCATAACATGATTCACTTTACATCTGTAAATATTCAACTGCCAATGATTTTGTTATGACTTGTGTGACTTTCATGAATCTAAAATGGATTTTTAAATGCTTGAGGACTGATTCTACCTTGTGTATATATTATAATAAGTTGGAATGAATTTCTTAGGCCTGAAACTTTCATCTTTCTGAAAACATTTTTGTATTATTTTGTGTGTATGGGTGTTTTGTCTAGATGTATATTTGTGTAACCATGTCAGTGCCTATTGCCCAAGGAGGCCAGTAGAGGATGTTGGATACCCTGGAACTGAAGCTACAGATGGTTGTGAGCCATTATGTGGGTGCTGGGAAGTGAACCTTGGTCTTTTGGAAGAGCCTGTGCTCGTAACTGCTGGACAATCTTTCCAGGCCCCATTTTGTTTTGGGTTACTTGATTTTTAAGACCATCATATTAACCTAATTAACTTTCCATTATCCTAAAGAAATTATTATCTTTCCCCTTTGGCAAACGCAACAATTCTTCATCTCTGGAGAAATATAGCACCAATAAAAATGTGTAAATAATGTCACTTAAGTAGCTTTGGAAAGGTACATTTGATACATTTCATAAAGTGTGAATATAACCTGTTGGCTAATATGTTGTGTTATTTCATTTACTGTGTTTTACATTTTAGCATATAAGCAATTGGAAGGCAGAAGTTCTATTTGTTTCATCATATCACTGACAATTCTTGGCATATAGTTGGTATTCTTGACTAAATGAATATATGAATGTGGCTTTACATGACAATTTTGTTGCTGTAATGAAGACTGGCAATTCACTTATTTAACATTCTTCATATGCCACTTCTACAATATTTATAACCTATCCTCCTTCCTCCAACTGTTTAAGTATTAATGGATATGTATATGACCTAAGGCTAAAGTCATCAAATTTGGATTAAATTTTAGTCACCTATTACAGTTGAATACTTTTCTTAAAATCTTTATTTTAGACAATGTGATTTTCCTGGTCATAAAATATAAAGTATCAATTATTTCAAACAAAATATTATGTTTATTTTAAAAGAATTTTTAATAGAGCAATGTAGCCTATATCTGGGTGAAAAACTAGTCATTTAGTGAATTCATAGGCTTGAAAATAAAGGGAACATTGAGAAATTATCTAAGACATTTCCTGGACAGCCACCTCAATTTGTGTCTTTTAAGAGGTCAGGAGATGGCCTGGGAAATAACTCAGTGGTTAAGAGTATATTACTGCTCTTGCAGAGGACCCAGGTTTGATTTCCAGCACCCATGTTGAGTAGCTTACCCTGCCTATAATTCCAATTTCAGGAGACTTGACACCCTTTTCTAGCCTCTGAGGATACCTGCGTGCACACGTGCATATTTACATACTTACACATAAGTAAAAAAAAAATTAAAAAACCTTACCTAAAGAGTGCAAGCCAATTTGTATTAACATTATTTTGGGAGAACCTGTGTTGAATAAATTCCTTTGGTAATCTAGTCTAAACCAGAAGTTTGTCTTTATGTACTATCTAACTCCTTTCTTGGAAAATGTCAACATATTTCCACTTTTCAATATTCAGTGACAGTAGAAAAAGGATTGACCAGTAATATATTCATAGTGACAGAATGATATCTAATCAGTGGTTGTTTTGAAAATTATCCTCAGTCTTCTTAGCTTTAGTTGATTTAACTTCACTTGTTCCCCTTCCACCCACAAACTCATATATTGAAACAAAATCACCAGTGGGACAGTATTGGGCTTGGAGGAGGTAAGTTAATTATAAGAACAGAACTTTCCTGAATAGGATTAGTGTCCTTATAAAAGAGGCAAGAGAGGACTTGGGCTCAGTTGGCAGAGTGCTTGCCTAGCCTGTGTGAAGCCATGGGTGCAATTCCTTGCATTACATAAACTGGGCATAGTGGCACAGGATCAGAAGTTCAAGGTTATCCTTGGCTACACAGTGAGCTCAAGATTGGCTTAGAATACATAAGATCATATCTTATAAACTGTAGCTAGAGTTTTCCTGCCTTGCCCACAGTCAGGATAAATCTCTTTCACCTGCCAGTCCCACAGCCGCTCAGACCCAACCAAGTAAACACAGAGACTTATATTGCTTACAAACTGTATGGCCGTGGCAGGCTTCTTGCTAACTGTCCTTATAGCTTAAATTAATCCATTTCCATAAATCTATACCTTGCCACATGGCTCGTGGCTTACTGGCATCTTTAATGCTGCTTGTCCTGGTGGTGGCTGGAAGGCAGTGACTCCTTCTGCCTTCCTGTTCTTTTTATTCTCTCTGTTAGTCCCGCCTATACTTCCTGCCTAGCCACTGGCCAATCAGTGTTTTATTAGTAACACATTTGCCATACAGAACATCCCACAGCAATAAACAAATAAAAATAGTCTAAAGAGAGACAGAAAAGTTCCCTCCTTCTACCATGTGAAGACATAACATGAAGGCATAACTTTGAACCAAAAGTCAGACCATTATTAGATGCTGAACAAATCTGTACCAGTGTGCTTTTTTGTCATTTTCTTTTTAATAATTTTTAAAAGTTAGGATGCAAAGTAATGAGTTTCATCATGACATATGCATACATATTTGTCATTACCATTTGTTCTCATTCCTTCTTACCAGCTCATTTCACTTCTCTCTTTAAAATACCCCCTTTTTGCTAACTATTTTATTTTATATTTTTTAATTTTTAAATTATTATTATTTTTATTCTTCTCTCTCTTATACCATATATCCTGACCACAGTTTCCCCTCCCTCCACTCCTCCTAGTATTCTCCCCCACCTCCCCTCTCCAGATCCACTCCTCCTCCATTTCCCTTCAGAAAAGAACAGGCCTTCCAGGGCTATCAACAGAACACAACATAACAAGATACAACAAGACCGAGCACAAACCTTCACATCAAGTCTGGATGAGACAACCCAGTAGGAGGAAAAGGGTCTCAAGAGCAGGCAAAAGAATCAAAGTCACCCTTACTCCCAAAGTTAGGAGTCCTACAAAAATCTAGCATAGACCTATGCAGGCTCCATGATTGCTGCTTTAGTCTCTGTGAGCTCCTATGAGCCTTGCTTAGTTGATTCTGTGGGCTGTGTTCTCTTGGTGTCCTCCACCCCTCCTGTCCTACAATTTTTCCTCCCCATCTTCTTTGGGGTTCCCTGAGCTCCAGGGGTAGGGACCTGAAAGAGATCCTTTATCCTATATTCTACCTCTCATAAGACCTCTTCCTCCCTTTCAAGATCTCCCTTTTAGTTTTGTGACTTCCTCCCATATATGTATAAACACATACACAATTTAAAATTTAAATTCTATTTAAAGAAAATATATTTGGCTTTCTGAGTCTTTGACCAATGTATTGATCTTATACTTTGCAGTACTCATAGCCTTGAGAAAAAAAATTTTATTGTCTATAAGTCATTCAGGTAAGGGGGGATGCATGAAGGGGAAATAGAATAGATGTAATGAGTGGAGGGGGTGGGGAGGAAGGGGACAAAAATAGGAAAAATTAGGTGGGTGCTTTGGGATGTTCTCTATGCTGTGAATGTGTTGCTCTGATTGGTTAATACATAAAGTGCTGATTGGCCAGTAGTCAGGTAGGGAGTATAGGCGGGACAAAGAGAAAGGAGAATTCTGGGAAGTGGAAGACTGAGGCAGAGAGATGCTGCCAGCCGCCATGATGAGAAGCAACATGTTAACATACTGGTAAGCCACAAGCCACGTGGCAACTTATAGATTAATAGAAATGAGTTAATTTAAGATATAAGAACAGTTAGCAAGAAGCCTGCCATGGCCATACAGTTTGTAAGCAATATAAGTCTCTGTGTGTTTACTTGGTTGGGTCTGAGTGGCTGTGGGACTAGCGGGTAAGAGAGATTTGTCCTGACCATGGGCCAGGCAGGACCAGGAAAACTCTAGCTACAGTGGGGGCTATGGAGGAAGCAAGTACTAGGAGAGACAAATTGAATTGGGGGTAGGCATCTTGGGGAGAAGCTAGAAACCTAGTGCAATGGAAACACCCAGGAATCTACCAAGGTGACTGTAGCTGACTCCTTGCAAAAGGGGATACAAATCCTGAACTTGCCATCTGTATTAACCAGGTAAGACTTCCAGTGGAGGGATTGGGACACCAACCTAGTCATATAACCTTTGACCTACAATATGTCTTGCCTACAAGATGTGCTGGGATAAAGGTGGCACAGAAATTGTGGGAGTGGTCAGCCAATGACTGAATTTGAGACTCATGTCCTGAGAAGGAGCCCACTCCTGAAACTGTCTGGTGAGCCAGGACCCAGAGGGTGAATAGCTCAGAGACCTAGGATAGAACTAAATATGACTGGAAAAAAAGTCAATGAAATGATTCCTAATGATATTCTGCTATACTTATAGATTAGTGCCTACCCCAACTATCATGAGAGAGACTTCATCCAGCAATAGATGGAAACATGCAAAGAGCCACAGCTAAATATTAGGCGGACCTCAGGGAATCCTGCTGAAGAGAGGCAGGAAGGATTGAAGGAGCCAGAGCTGTCAAAGACACCACAAGAAAACCCACAGAATCAACTTACCTGTGATCATAGGGGCTCAGAGACTGAACCAACAACCAGGGAGCCTGCATGGGACTGACCTAGGCTGTCTGTATATATGTGACAGTTGTGTAGTTTGGTCTTCTTGTGGAACTCCTAACGGTGGAAGCAGGGACTGTCTCTGACACTGTTACCTGCTTTTGGGACCCTTTACCTCATACTGGGTTGCCTTGTCCAATCTTAAATGGAGGAGGAATGGATGAGGGGACAGAAAGGGAAAGAGGGAGAGTGAGTTGGAGGAGAGGAGGAAGGGGAAATGTGGTTGGGATGTAAAAAATAACAAGTCATTCAGGTTATGATATTTTGTTATAGTAGCACAAGTGGACTACAATACTTACATTCATGTTTCTATACTTTTGCTTCATTGTCTCCACTATCTGGAATATTTATCTATTGTTTCAGTTTAATGGTTATACCTTTCTCATTTATTTCAAAAATGTCTGTTGAAATTTGTAGTCATTGCTTAGACTTAAAAAGTCTCCAATGTAATTGACAAAACTAAATAATATAAGGCAGAGTGAACTATGGTCCATGAAGCAAATACAACATATATATATATATATATATATACACACGCACACACACACATATATATATATATATACACATATATATATACAGCCTACAGATACTTAGTATCTGATGTTCTTCAGTAAAGGGTCACAGGCCCTTGATTTAATGGTGTACGTAATTAAGAGATCACTGAGTGGCCAATATTAGTAAGTATAAGCAATAGATGGTATAGGAATACATTAAAACAGTGTTTCTTAATCTGTGTGGAAGAGCACGTCTTCCCTAACCCAGTCTATCAGAGAACAAAATTCTTCCTAAAAACAATAAAAATAAGCTACTAGAGAAATGAAACAAAGTTGTACAAAATAAAAAACCCAATTTCTAGTATTAGATATAATTGAGAGAAAATGGTAATAAAAATTCTAATTGTTTTCTCTCAGCACTTGTTTTCATTAGAGTCCTACATCAAATAGTCACCATATGGGCACCAGTTCATGAATCATGCTTTTGAGTAGCACTTGTCTCAAAAATGACTAAACAAGCCTACTTCTCTTCTGCCAGATGATCTATGTTCATATATCATTTGCAGTCAAATTATAGTCGAGGAGACCCATAAACTATGCTTCAAGCATTCTATCTCATTTTTATAACTTTTTTTTAATAAATTGATCAAATGCATTATCTTGATATGATATAGACCTGAGATAATAAAACTCTGTTCTTTTGAGGAGTTTATCAGGAAGTGTGAACTCATTCCAGCTAAGCTAACATGATTATTATTTTTCATAAAAGCTAATTATTACCAGTATGTCTTTATGTTTTCTTGTTTGACAAATGTGTATAAGAAGTTGTCATATCTATTCCATATATTGTGATTGTAGTTATAAATTCAGTTATATTTGTTAAAACTCATTAAACTATATGCTGAAAGGAATGAATTTTATAGTATGGAAATTATGCTGCAATACATCTGGGTTAAAATGTACATTGTATAGCTTCTTCCTCTGGAGTGTCTTATTCAGTGACTAGAAAGGGCTGGCACCAGTGGAATCAGAAGTACACAAATTCTATTGGCTAGAAGTCCCTGCATACTTTTCATGTGGAGGATGCTTTTCCTTAAGGAATACAAGTACTTAACTAAGAGCACAAACATTCCCTCTCTCCAGGAGGTGCTGTCTGGATTAAGCCAACTCTAGTTTTTAAAATTTGTTATTCCTTTTTATGATCAACACTTGCTTCTCTTAGATAGGTATACTAGTTCAATTAAGATGTAGTCAATTCTTGGCCATTTGAGAGCAATTCTAAATATACAAGGAGATTTCGTGTATCTATCTGTCCTGCTATTTGTAATGTTCTTCACTTATGAAAAGCTTCTTGCAGTGGATGTAGAGATTGCCAAAGGTTATCAGACTGTAGACTCTTGGTAAGTTGTGAGAGTATTTGGCAGAGGGAGAGGGCAGTGACCGACTATAGCTACAGGTTTCATGATAGAGATGTGATTAATGTGGGTCCTTGTGGTTAGAATTTGTCTAGAAAAATATCAAAAATGGGAAACTGAAGGCATATTACTTGAGTCATTCCAGCTAGACCAGAGGATTTCCACTGGAATAGTAAGAAAAACAGATTTATCATGTAGGCCATGAAAATCTATTCCAAGTTTTTCCATAAAGGATATGCAGTCCTTGCTAAGAATCTAAATCACCACTTCTTCAGGCTGATATTTTAAGTTCATTTTATATAAGCAAATACTTGGATAACATTCCATTTTCTTTGTGTGGATTTTGGTTTTCTCTGTAGACCATGAACTCTTATTAGCAGGAAATTTTTTATTTTTGCTTGTCTTGGGGTGTGTAGTACTAACTGAATTTATTTAGAAAGTGTCTATCTTAGTTAGGGTTTCTATTGCTGTGATAAAAAAAAACTATTCTAGCTAGACTTTCTTTGTACCACCAGCTCCCAAATAATGACACAGTGACTTCTTATTAATAATGAGAGCTTGACCTTAGCTTAGGCTTGTTCCCAACTAGCTCTTAAAATTTAAATTAACCAGTTTATTTTAATCTGTGTTCTGCCACATGGCTCATTACTGCTTGTCAGTATCTTATGTTTGACTTCCTCCACATCTGTCTGGTGAATCTCTGCCTCTTCTGATTCATCCCAGGGTTCCTATCTCTGCCTCGAAGTCCCACCTATGCTCTCCTGCCTAGCTATTGGTTATTCAGCTCTTTATTGAATAGCCAATAAATTGCCTGGGGCAGGTGAGGTAAAACAGAGACAGCTTCACACAGTGTGATCAAATATCCTGCAATACACCATGAACAAAAGCAACTGGGGGAAAGGGAGGCTTATTTCAAACTAGAGCTTCAAGTCCATCATCTAGGAAAGTCAGGGAAGGAACTCAAGGCAGGAATCTGGAGGCAGGAACTGATGCAGAGGCCGTGGAGGAGTGCTGCATACTGGCTTGCTTCCCATAGCTTGCTCAGCCTGATTTCTTATACAATCCAGGACCACCTGCCCAGGTGTGGTACCATCCCCAGTGATCTAGGCCCTCCCACATCAATCATCAACCAAAAAATGCACCAAAGGCTTGCCTACAGGCCAATGTGGTGGGGGAAATTTTCTCAACTGAGATTCCCTCTTCCAAAATGACTCTAGCTTGCGTCAAAGTGACCTAAAACTAGACAGCATAGCATCCCTCATTCTTTTAATCTGTTTTAGTCTTACATGCTAGTCTTTTAAACAACAAATCATATTTTCTATGCCTCTCTCTTAACTATTCATTTGAATCTTACAAAATGTTGACCCATGACTGGAGTGTTCTGTTCTAGTTCTTTTACATGCTCCCAGTTACACAAGCTATTATCACATCCTTATTTAAAAAGCAAAGATGCAGTGCTAACTCAAGTTTATCTTGACTTCATACTCTCTCAAGTGTTTGGCCAGGGGTTTAGATATTTGTTGTGAAATTGTTGGAAGCTTACCATAGAATATTCACTGAATGTGGAAACTATGTTAGGAAAGGTTGGCACACTGCGGACTAAACTCAAGTCACTTTGAGGTTTGTAGTTGTTTCCCAACTTGTCTCGTGGAACAACTTTGTCATGTCTTATAATGGTAACTCTTGGTTGCCAAGTGTGAGTTGTAATCAGAATGAGTTGTGGAAACATCAACTTTGATCTGTCACTTTTAGGTTTGGCAAGGAGTAGGACTTTCCCTTTTTGAGAAAAGGGAATGGAGCCCAAGTTGTTATTAGAATTTTCCATATCAAATATTTCCACTCTCTCTCCTTACTTCTCTCCCCAAGGCTGGATTGAGTTTTCCTCCTCTGAGTGCTCACAACATCTGCTGATTTTTCTTTCACAGTATTTACCCCACTGTGCTTACCTCATGGACACATGTGCCACTTCTTATCCAGTGAGTGGACTTTATCAAGGGCAGGGACTGACTCAGAGTCACTTCTGTGTCACCAATGGTTGCTGAAATACCTGAAAAACTGTGACTAGTTTATATTTGTTTAATTGAACACACAAAATAATATCAATGATAATAAACATCAAGTGCAGTTACTTTCTACCATGCACAACTTTGAGCTTTTAACAGGTATCAATTCATTTAATTCTTTAAAATCCTACAAGGTATTTACAGTATACATATCAGGAAACAAAGAATGACAAAGTATCAGGTATGTTCAGAACCAAAGATCTTTTATTTTATTCTTATTTTTAAATTGTGTATGTGTTTCCTGGAACTGGAGTTATAGACAGTTGTGAACCACCACGGGGGTCCTGGGAACTGAACTCCTATCTTCTGCAACAACAGCAAGTGCTTTTAACTACTGAGCCATCTCTCTATCTCCAGTGTTCAAAATTATAAAGCTGGTGAGTGGTAGAGGCAAGATAGAAACTCTTGACTCCATGAACAATTACTGTACTTACTACACATGAAAGATTTTGTCTTTTATTAAAACTGCCTGTAAACAACAAAGCTATTTAATTATGGTTTGATTCTGGAATTCAACTATCATTTCCTGTTGCTACTTCTCACTTCTTTACATGGGTGTTGCAGCACTGCCAAATTATAAGGTAGTTAAATGTCTTTATAAAATATCCGGTCTCAAGTATTTCATTAGAATGATGAAAAATGGACTAATTTAGCATGTTTCTTTGCACATATTTTTTTCTGCATTTGTATACACATGCATGTATGGAACTATGTGCTGTCGTTTTGTATATTTAACATAATTATGTATATTCCATCATGTGATTTGCTTACTTATGATATGTCCTGGTTGTTGCTTCATGTCAAAACATATAGATAGGTCTGCCCTATTATATTGAATTATTCTGTATATTCAGAAGTATAGATGGCAGCTTCCTTTTTATCTATTTCTGTATTAATGGCTATTTAAGTTATTTCTTTGGGGGCTACTGTAGAGAACACTGTAGGTTATTATGTTTGAGTGTAGACTTTTTCAGGGTTGATAAGAAAGAAAGTTATTTTTATGGTAGTAGATATAGGACAAATTGTTTTCCCAAGGCATAACAGTGACCCTAGTATTTTTTAAACACAGAAGACAAACTATATAAATGGAAAGATATGCTGTATCTGTAGATGGAAAGACTCAATTTTATAAAGATTACAGTTTTCACCAAGTTACATTTAGTTTTAAAATATTCTAATATGGTTTTCCTGGTAGGTTCACAGTGTTTATGGTGTGAATATTAGTTTTAGGCATATTGCTTTTAAGGGCTAAGTTGATCACAAATATCATAAATTTAAAAACAGAGAAGGCTGTACTTATTAGTAGCTGCTATTTATTGATATTGCCTCTAATGATATACTAACCCTGCAAGTCTCATGATTGCTAAGATATAGATTGGAATATTCACCCTGATCTCCCAGACTCCAAAGCTAAGACTCATAACCAATTTCCACTGCCTCTATATTTCAAGCCAAGTATGCAAAGAGTATCTATTAGTAACAGACTTACATAAATTTATCTTTCTATTGTTTGGAACAATATTTAAAATCTTTTTGCTGTGCTTATTCACTATTATCTTGAGAATTAATGATAGCATGATATTTGATCCTCTAAGTCTATGTCATGTTGTCTTGGTGCCCGTTCCTCTTCTTCATCCCCTTTTTCTTCCTTCCCTTCCTTCTTTCCCTCCCTCCTTCTTCTTCTCCTTATCTACCCAGTCCTCCTCTCCTAATTATTCTGATCCATGTTGAGCCTGTCAAAAGCTTATAAGTTCAGAGCCCTGATTTTTCCACAGGAGGAAGAGAAATGGCATTTTTCCACAGTGCTATATCTAATTTTAGCATTGTTTATGCAATGACTTTGAAAGTATGTTTTCACATTGCTGCTATTCTCCTTATGTAGTTCTTTTGGTCTAAGCAACAATCAAATATTTAAAGCGTGTATAAAGGGAAAAAGCCCTGGTATAGCAAAATTAAGCAAATATTGAATGAACTCCTACTATGTGTCAACATAGTAACAGGCCTTTTGTTGGCACAGCAACCAGTAAAACATGCAGATAGAAAGCAAAGAGAAAATGAATACTAATACTAAAAGCAGAGTTGATGGTAATGAAAAACATGCTTGAAAATTTCTCAGTAGATGATATAATTTCTTCTGGAAACAGACTGCTTGCAATTCTGGGCTTACATTTTACAGTATGATGATTTTATTTTACTTTATTAAAACAATTCTTTTGCAGTGCTTAGGACTAAATTCAGGGCCTTGTGCATGTTAGGCAAATGCTGTTTTGGAATGCCAGCCCAAACATTTAATTTTATTTTAAATGAGTAAAAGCAAACTGTTATACTTTTTCACTTTTGGTTGCTTGCAATCACTTACTAGGTACACATGTTCTGAGGTTAACTATTAATTTGAAGTTATTGGAGCACCAAGTGTTTCCACTTCAATAAAGATTTCTGTTCAAATTTTATATTTTCTTCCTGGAGTTATGTACTCTGACAAAAAATGAACACTATAATATTACCCATGTGTTAGTGACATGTAGTAGCTTAGAGTTAAGGAAGATACATTTTAGTATTTTCATAGGCACTTTATAGGTTTTAAATTACTTTTTATTTCTTTAATTGTGTGTCTGTTCGTGTATGTGTGCATTTGCACATGCATGCACCAGGGAGAACCTGTAGAGCTGAAATGACAACTTGTAAGAGTCACTTGTCTTTCTACCACGTGGGTCCCAGGGATCATACTCAGGTTATTAAGTTTGGTGCCTTTTTTCTGATTAACCAACTCACTAGCCCTTGGTAGAAATTTTAACAATTATACATAATTAAGTGCTATTGTTTGAATATGCAATATGCCCCACAGTCTCCTGTGTTGAACAATCAGTCTTGAGCTGGTGGCACTATTTTGGAAGGTGGTGGAAGATTTAGAACATGTGCCTAATTAGAAGAAGTAAGCTATTGGATCATGTCTTTGAAAGTTATACGTAGTCTTTAATTTCTTCCATTCCTCTGCTTCCTGGAGACTATAGATGAAGAACCTATCTATAGGTTAGGGGGCAGGGTGGTTAGTGGATCTAGAAGGGGTTATGGAGAGGAATGGTGGGTAAATATGACTAAAATACTTTGTACAAAATTTTCAAAAAATAATAAAAATATATTATTCAAAAATAATGTAAATATTATATTACAAAGGAACCAATTCTGCAATATAACTCTATTGCCTTGATGTTCTCCCAAGCATGTGGCATCATAGAACCATAGGCTGCACCCTCTGTAACCATAGCAAAATCCATCCTTTGTCCTTTGTTTCTGTGAGCTGTTTTCTCACAGCACTGCACAGTTTGGCTAACATGGCTAATATAAGTAAGCTTTGGGGATTTTGGAAGGGAGATTTACAATTCTTTAATAACAAACTTTAACTCCTGTCATCCTTTCTAGATACATACTGCAAGGAAGGTGAATACAGGATATCTTTTTGTTCCTGGTTTGATGATGGTAACATGTAGCTTTGTCAAAGAATGGCTCTTCAGAGCTGTATCTAGTAGCTTTTGAACACATAGACATTTCTTCTCTATTTCTGTCATATTTAGTTCATGTGCCCAACATTTCATTAGTAAACATTCTGCTATCATCAGACACTTGATTGCATGTTATTTCTGATAACAACCCCTTTTCCTCTATGTTAAACTTTGAAATCTCACAGCAGTAGTCGAGTTTCTTAACATTGAAAACCCCTTTTGAAGCTTTATTTTCCTCTCCAAGACAGACCACCTTTGTAAGTGCATAGATGGAACCCCATACTTTGTATTGTTTATCAAGATGTATTGATATATATAAGCAACGTGGCACATCAAAGTGAGAGTCAGGAGGGCTTCAAAGTTGACATTTGTCTCAGTTTGCTTTCTACTGCTGTGATAACCACCATGACCAAAAGCAACTTGAGTAGGGTAGGGTTTGATTTCCCGGTGTCTTATGGTTACTATTGCTGTGATGAAACACCATGACTAAGTGCAAGTTGCAGAGGAAAGGGCTTATTTGACTTACGCTTCCATATTGCTGTTCATCACTGAAGAAAGTCAGGACAGGAACTCAAAAAGGCAAGAACCTGAACTGGAGGCAGGAGCTGATACAGAAGCCATGAAAGGTACTGTTTATTGGCTTGCTTCCTCTAGCTTGCTCAGCCCACCTTCTTATAGAATCCAGGACCACTAGCCTAGGGATGGTACCACCTACCATGAATTGGGCCATCCCACATTGATCACTAGTTGAGAAAATGCTTTACAGCTGGATCTTATGGAGGAATTTCCTTAACTGAGGCTCCTTCCTCTCTGATGACTGTAGCTTGTGTCCAGTTGATACACAAAACCAGCCAGTACACCAGGTTACAGTCCATTATGAAGGGAAGTCAGTGCAGGAACTCAAGTAAGGAACCTAGAGTCAAGAACTGAACCACACACCATGGAGAAATATGTTTTACATGGCTTGCTCAGCGTGCTTTCTTATACAACCCAAGCTACCTGTGCAAGGCAGACAGTGGGCTGGGCTCTCCCACATCAATTATTAATCAAGAAAATGCCCCACAAGCTTGATCACAGACCAGTCTTATGGAGATATTTTATCAAATAACCCTGGCTTGTGCCAGGGTGACAAAAAAATAAGCACAAGTGTCACCATTTCTTAGCTATATAACCTTAAAATTTCCACACTCTAAGATTCTGTTTCTTCTTTAAAATATCACGACCTAAATAAAATATCCCTGCTCAATACTTTTTTAATCCTATGATCCCATGATCCAAATGGGTGAATAGGACTCAGCCATGTTTCTCCATTCCTACCCATGCTTCAAGTGGTTATTGAGTGTTTTGCCCTCATCTGTGATTTATGTTTACAACCACATTTGATGCAATATAAGAAAAAGTACCTTTTAAAGAACTTAAATACAATGTGCCACATTTAGTAGATAATTAAGAGATAAAGAACAAAAAGACATTTTTCAGGATCTATTCCTTTCCCAGGTATAATAACATACCCCTCAAGAAACAACAAACCACTTTATATTTAATTCTGTTCCTTATATGCTGGCTTTGTTTCAAGCTGTGGAGAGAATCTAAATGTTATGGACCAAATTTACTCCAGATGGCCTTCTTTTTAATGTATTTAATTTTTTAAATCAGTTATTTTTTAGAGCAAGAGTGCACATAACTCTAGGAGAAAGAGCAGTATCAGTAAATGATAGGAATAATTAGGGAAGTGATTAACATAGGTATTGGTCTATGTGTATAGAGCCTTGGAAGAATCCAGTCTTGAATAAGTATGTATATATGAATATTCATACATAAATTGAATCATATTCTTGATAAAATTAAAGGAATGAGATACTAAGTGTTTTTCTTCATAGAGTTGATTCAAGGATTTAGCAGGATAGGATTAAAATATATATATATATATATGTATATATATATTTATATATTATATCTCATACATCTTTCATTACCACTAGAGTAAGGACAAAAGACACTCCTCAGTATCTTTGGGAGACTTTAAATTACTTTTGGTGAAGACTTCAAATCTTCCTTCTGATTTGTTTCCTTCTCTAACTTTCAGTTTGCTTTTTCCAGTTGTCTATCAAGAATCACATAGTGAGTCTTGGCCATCTGTTCCTTCAGGCACTCCCTGGAACCTGCCTGCAATGTCACTCACCAGAGAATTAGGTAGGTGATCTTCACTCTTCCTCCTGTCCTCCAATTCCAATCCCCTAATTTTATCCCCACCTTTGTAGCAGACCATCTGCTATGTCTCTCCTTCCCCTTTACTCACATTCTCAGAGGTCTATGCAGATCCTGGTGGCACACCCAGCTTTCCTCCTTCCTGTGGGACTCTCTCAGCCCCCACCCCAATTCCTAGAAACACATTCTACCCAGGACCCAGAGTAGACAATATGGCAGGAGCTCAGGAGCATTCCCTATCAGACAACCCACAGCTATCACATGCACCTAAGAACAAGAGGAATGAAGTACCTACCCAACAAAGACAAGAGCAGATACCAGTATCTAGAATAATCATCATCCTAAACCCAGATGCCCATGTAAAAACACAATCTATAACAATCAAGACAATATATCTTCACTAGAATACAGCAAACCTACTATAGTAAGCCCTAAAGCACAAGACAAAGTTTTCAAAATAGCTGTTATGTATATGCTCAAGGACATGAATAAATCTGTTAATGAAAATATAAACAAACAGTAAAATGAAAGGAAGGAAATAGTACAAGACATGAAGTGGAAATAGAATAACTAAGGAAAACCCGAACTGTGGTAAACTAGAAATGAAAAATTTGGGAACTTGAACAGGAACCTCAGAGGCAATTCTCACCAAAAAATACAAGAGACAGAAGAGAGAATCTCAGGTATCAAAGACAAGATAGAAGAAATAGATACCTCCATCAAAGAAAATTTAAATAAGTAAAATCCAGGCAGAAAATACCCAGTGCTGTGGAATGTGGTTCTGTATGCTGTGAATTTGTGTTGCTTTGATTGATTGATAAATAAAATGCTGATTGGCCAGTAGCCAGGCAGGAAGCATAGGCAGGATAAGCAGACAAGGAGAATTCTGGGAAGAGGAAAGCTGAGTCAGGAGCTGCCAGCCAGACACAGAAGAAGCAAGATGACAAGGCAGAACTGAGAAAAGGTACCAAGCCACATGGCTAAACATAAATAAGAATTATGGGTTAATTTAGATGTAAGAGCTAGTCAGTAATAAGTCTGAGCTAATGGCCAAGCAGTTATAATTAATATAAGCCTCTGTGTGTTTAATTGGGGGACGTGAGTGGGAGAGATTTGTCCCAACCACTGGCAGGCCAAGACACACGAAAACTTCCAGCTATAACCCAGGAAACCTAAAACACCATGAAAAGACCAAATCTAAGAATAACAGGAATAAAGGAAGGAGAAAAAACCCATGTCAAGGCACAGAAAATATTTTCAACAAAATCATACAAGAAAAATTTCCTAACCTAAAGTAGGAGGTGCCTATGAAGATACACATAGCATACAGAACATCAAATAGACTGGAACAAAAAAGAAATATCCCATGAAATATAATCAAAACACTAAATATACAGAAAAAGAAAGAATATTAAAAGCTTCAAGAGAAAAAGACCAAATAACATATAAACACAGACCTATTAGAGTTATACCTCACTTTTCAATGGAGACTCTAAAGGCTACAAGGGCCTGGGAAGATGTTCCACAAACTCTAAGAGACCACAGATTCCAGCCCAGAGTACTCTACCCAGCAAAACTTTCAATCACCTAAGATGGAGAAAGAAAGATATTCCATTATAAAACGAAATTCAAGCATTATCTGTCTACAAATCTAGCTCTACAGAAGGTGCTTGAAGGAAAACTTTAACTGGAAAAGACAAATTGTACCCAAGAAGACATACATACACACACACACACACACACACACACACACACACACACACACACACA